>OX638134.1:81237997-81457810 GCA_951804985.1 Dryomyza anilis | reverse complement strand
TTTCTTATACACCTACGCTCGCTGATATTGAAAATGGGAATGATTGGTCTGTTGTGACCTCTAATCCAACCAATTATATTTAAATACACCATATAACATCTACCACTGAATATTACTTCATAGCGGCCGAAATGAACTTTATGTGTAAAAACCTCTTGAATTTATGATCAAATATAGAAAAATATTTAAGGTGCCCTAAAAACAATCGTAATTCTTTAGCAATTTCGAGTTTGCTGTTATTTTCAGTATTCAAACAAATTCGGTACGTTTATAAACCTATAAATTGTATGTACACAATAATATTTCACTATATCATCTCTCTTTCTCCCCCACAATAAAATACGGTTTTAATCTTTGCCATAAAAACGCATTTTTGGCGCGTTACTGGTTCTAGATCCGGCGGGTATCATCCAGCACAGCACTCTTATGTGTTAATGGCTCCGGCACTAACGTGAGTTATATGCTGGAAACTGTCCAAGGTCATGTTTTTTAACAACTCCGAAGCAAATAATATTTGTTTTATGATTGGCTGGCACAAGTGACTCAACAGTATCGCCCCACTAATCCGGGCGGGCAACAGCAAGTGTTGCTGAGCATAACAATTGCTGTAATGACAAACAATGCAAAAAAACCAAGAATGAAAAACAAACAAAAAATACAACAAAAAATACAAAAAAAAAAAAAGAAAATAACTACAAATTGCCGATTTGTTGCCAAACAAATTAAGAGAACCCACATGAGTTTTACTACCAACTATAGACCCTACTACGACAACGTACATCTAAAGTCCGGGGTGGTCCATGGGACACATGTAGTGACTGCAAAATATGCATGACTTCTAATTAGCGATTAAGTTTCTTAATCTTTGCGGCAGACTAGCGACGAGTGCTGCCAAATTGCGCAAAATCTGAGCCGAACTGAAACAAACTGAACCCAGCACCCGCAACAAATTAGCACAAGAAATTGAGCAGCGCAGCAGGGTACACTGTAGATTTTTTTAACTAAAGTTTTTTATTTTTCAAATTTTAAATATAAATTGCAATATATTGTTGATATTTGAATATGAAATAAATGATAAAAAATAAAAGAGTGAAAGTTTTGCAATTGAAGCCTGATTTAAGAAAAAGCTGAGAGTTTTGGAATCGAACAGCATTTGAAAAGCAAAGAGTGAGAGTTTTGCAATTGAAACATCTTTATTAAAGCTAAGAGCAAAAGTATTTATAACGCGGCAGCATTCAAACAGCAAAGAGCAAGAGGTTTGGGTCGATCAGCATTAAAAATGCAAAGAGCGAGAGTTTAGCAATTTAAAAAGCATTCAAAAAACAAGAAGTAAAAGTTATGGATTCGAAACAGCATTTAATAAGCAAAGAGTGAGAGTTTTGGAATCGAAGCAGCATTTAAAAGCATAGAGTGAGAAATTTGCAATTGAAGCATTATTTAAAAAGCAAAGAGTAAGAGTTTTTGAATCGAATCAGCATTTAATAAGCAATAAGCGAGATTTTAAAATCGAAGCAGAATTTAAAAAGCAAAAAAGGAGAGTTTTGGTATCGAAGCAGCATTTAAGAAGCAATGACTGAGAATTTTGCAATTGAAACATTATTTAAAATGCAAAGTGAGAGTTTTGAATCGAATCAGCATTTAAAAAGCAATGAGCGAGAGTTTTGGAATCGATGCAGTAGAATCGATTTAAAAAGCAAGGACAATTTAAATCCCGTAAATAATGTCATAATTATTATGAACTTTTGGCCAACAATTAATATTATTAATTTACAAATTCTTAATATTGATGAATTATTTATTTCAACAATAACCCGTTCTATTATTATATTGAATTTTTCTACATATTGTTCACTACTTAACGATCGTTCATCAAATTTATGAATTTTATTAAAATTAAAATGTTCATTAAAAATGTTCATACATATTAAATGTATCATCATATTAATAAACAAAATCATAATCTATATGTATAGTACAAATTCATCATACCAATGAATAATTGCCTCATATTAATGAACAAATCCATCATATTAATGAACAAATTCAACACATTAATGAACAAATCTTTTATTTTAATGAAAGAATACAAAATATTCAGAAATGGTTTTTGCTCATCATATCAATGAATAAATTCATCATATTAATGAACAAATCCATCATATTAATGAACAAATTTAACACATTCATGAACAAATCTTTTATTTTAATGAAAGAAACCAAAATATTCAAAAATGGTTATGGCTTTGTTCATTATTATGACAATGTTTTCACCAATACAAGTTCTTTCATCATTTTGATGTACAATTTTTGTTCACTGTATTTAAAGTTTAGTGTAAAGTGAAGTAGCTGCCATGTTGCTTGGACCCGAGGCAACAACGCAGGCGGTTGCGGTACTGCGCAAAAATGTTGCTTGCAATGATTGTCGGCAGCAGAAAAGCGCGCATTGTCGAAATTTCATTTGCTGCCGAAGATAGCAATTTGTTGGCGCAGTTGTTGATGATGTTGCCTGCTATTACTACAACGATTGCTGTTGCTGTGGCTTTTGCTATTGCTGTTGCTGCTGCCATTGCCAATATGGCAATTGCGCATCTCTTGGTACTCGTCCAATGTTGTTGCTGTTGCTGCTGCCGCTGTCGCTATTCTGTGTGCACTCTGTGCCTGCAACTCTTTGACCGCAAAATGATTCATTATCATGTTCATTGGCTGCTGTTTTTGCTAATGGCTCAAAGCATTTCGCACTGCGCTGTTGTTGCTACTATTGCTGATGCTGCTACTTCAGACCAACGCAAAGCAAAGCCAACCAACAACAGAAACCAGCAACAAACAACAGACAGCAGCCAACAAACAACAGCCAAAAGCGACCAAAGACCACATTGCAACGAATGACTTTAAGAACTGATGCTCGTAATTATTACATTATTGCTCACCAACAGCAAAAGCAACATCAACATTACAAATATGATGTTTATTGTTGACAGCATGTGCTGCACTTTGTATGTCGTTGGTATAAATTGCAAGAAGAGGTTAAGATTTTGGTCAACTCTAGAATGCAATATTGGTTGTCATGATACATATTTCCTGTGGTTCTCACTAAGATCAACCATGGCGCATAATCTAAATGTGACACAAAATTTGAATTTCTTCTGCATCATTTAATTAATATTGAAAGTGGTTAATTTGAATTTAAATTATTAACATTATTTCGTAAGCACTTAAACACCTGCAGCATTTTATATTATAAACGTTAAGAATCAGACAGAATTAAATTTTTCACTAAAAATTCAATTATTCACTAAAATTCAATTTTTCACTAAAAATCCTATTTTTCACTAAAAATTGAAATTTTCACTAAAAATTCAATTTTTCACTAAAAATTTAAATTTTCACTAAAAATTCAATTTTTCACTAAAAATTCAATTTTTCACTAAAAATTCAATTTTTCACTAAAAATTCAATTTTTCACTAAAAATTCAATTTTTCACTAAAAATTCAATTTTTCACTAAAAATTCAATTTTCCACTAAACATTCAATTTTTCACTAAAAATTCAATTTTTCACTAAAAATTCAATTTTTCACTAAAAATTCAATTTTTCACTAAAAATTCAATTTTTCACTAAAAATTCAATTTTTCACTAAAAATTCAATTTTTCACTAAAAATTCAATTTTTTACTAAAAATTCAAATTTTCACTAAAAATTCAATTTTTCACTAAAAATTCAATTTTTCACTAAAAATTCAATTTTTCACTAAAAATTCAATTTTTCACTAAAAATTCAATTTTTCACTAAAAATTCAATTTTTCACTAAAAATTCAATTTTTCACTAAAAATTCAATTTTCCACTAAACATTCAATTTTTCACTAAAAATTCAATTTTTCACTAAAAATTCAATTTTTCACTAAAAATTCAATTTTTCACTAAAAATTCAATTTTTCACTAAAAATTCAATTTTTCACTAAAAATTCAATTTTTCACTAAAAATTCAATTTTTCACTAAAAATTCAATTTTTTACTAAAAATTCAAATTTTCACTAAAAATTCAATTTTTCACTAAAAATTCAATTTTTCACTAAAAATTCAATTTTTCACTAAAAATTCAATTTTTCACTAAAAATTCAATTTTTCACTAAAAATTCAATTTTTCACTAAAAATTCAATTTTTCACTAAAAATTCAATTTTCCACTAAACATTCAATTTTTCACTAAAAATTCAATTTTTCACTAAAAATTCAATTTTTCACTAAAAATTCAATTTTTCACTAAAAATTCAATTTTTCACTAAAAATTCAATTTTTCACTAAAAATTCAATTTTTCACTAAAAATTCAATTTTTTACTAAAAATTCAAATTTTCACTAAAAATTCAATTTTTCACTAAAAATTCAATTTTTCACTAAAAATTCAATTTTTCACTAAAAATTCAATTTTTCACTAAAAATTCAATTTTTCACTAAAAATTCAATTTTTCACTAAAAATTCAATTTTTCACTAAAAATTCAATTTTCCACTAAACATTCAATTTTTCACTAAAAATTCAATTTTTCACTAAAAATTCAATTTTTCACTAAAAATTCAATTTTTCACTAAAAATTCAATTTTTCACTAAAAATTCAATTTTTCACTAAAAATTCAATTTTTCACTAAAAATTCAATTTTTCACTAAAAATTCAATTTTTCACTAAAAATTCAATTTTTTACTAAAAATTCAAATTTTCACTAAAAATTCAATTTTTCACTAAAAATTCAATTTTTCACTAAAAATTCAATTTTTCACTAAAAATTCAATTTTTCACTATAAGTTCAATTTTTCACTATAAATTCAATTTTTCAATATAAATTCAATTGTTCACTAAAAAATACAATTTTTCACTAAAAATATAATTTGTCACTAAAAATTCAATTTTTCACTAAAAATTCAAATTTTCACTAAAAATTCAATTTTTCACAAAAAAAATACAATTTTTCACTAAAAATTCAATTTTTCACTAAAATTGAAACTTTCACTAAAAATTCAAAATTTAACTAAAAAATCAAATTTTTACAAAAAAAAAAACAAATTCACTAAAAAATCAATTTTTCACTCAAATTAAATTTTTCACTATATCAATTCTTCACTAAAAATTCAAATTTTCATTAAAAAATCAATTTTTCATTAAAAATTCAATTTTTATTAAGTATTGCTACCGTAGCATTCCAATACTCTCGCTCTTCGATTCGAAAACTGAAGCTCTCTGCTTTTTAAATGATGCTTCGGTTCCAGATATCTTACTCTTTGCTCTTTTAAATGCTGACAACAACAACTCCCGACCTTTGCTTTCTGAATGCTTCCTCTAATACTTTCGCTCTTTGCTTTCCAAATGCTGCCTCGATTCAATTATTTCCTCTTCGAAGTAACTCATGCTTGAGTGCAGTTTCATGAAAGCGTGCCTACGAAAGAGCACAGGAAGCATTTTTATCAAAGCGCAAAGAGCGAATAATATAAATATTGTGAAACATTTCAAAAACCATGTCAAATGCAAAGAGTAAACGTATTTAATATCTTAAAACATTAATACAAAAAATGAATAAATTTGCTCCGAAGTAATTTCAAATGTTGTTTCCTTTCGAAGCACCACTCTGCAATGTTTTTAAACTTTTGCTCCTGCTCGAAAGCAAAGCAATAAAACGTGAGAGTTTGTGCTCTGATTGCTTTGCTTTCAAACACAGATGGCTACACTCAATAAAAATTCCTAAAGTTTTGGTGTTTAAGTAACTCTACATCTAAATTTCGGCACAATTAAATTTTAAAAGCAACGTCTTTTTATAATGCTAAAGTTCTTAAAACTTTTTACTTATTTCCTAAGTACCTACTACTTGTAAAAATATCATGAACTTATCGTAGAGGTTCTTTTTTTCCCTTTTATTCATTTATCAATTTCATGGTTATGTTCGCATAAAACGCCTCTAATTTACATCCGGAATTAGAGTAGAAACACGCCATAACAAGGCAGATGTTGCCATTTTATGCGCATTTACGAGGAGTATTACGAGCCATAGGTACTTTGTGCTACGATGTGTAGGAGGCTGGCAACATGCAGCATGCACCATTGCACGATGCGCATCGAGGTCATCGGCATGGCGACCGACACGACGACACAGCACGAAACGATACGATACGATGTCATGTTTATTGTTGCGTTGCATTGCGATTCCATGCGATGCCACTTTAGGCACAGGGCTGCAATAAAAGCCAATTCATTTGGGCAGGTTGTCATTGCAAGAGGCTAAAGAAGCCTTTTAAGCCGCCCGCCCACAATTGATGTCAATAATGATAATGATGTTTTGCTGATGTTGCCGAAGTTAATGATGATGTTGTTGTTGATGATAGTAATGATGCTGATGTTTTTAGTTCACATTGTTACTGCTGATGCTGATTGTGTCGCTGATGCAGTTGTTGGCAGCAATTCAAGAATCAAAATGAAGTAATCGCCGTGTTTGTGACTTTTTGTATGCGACGTAGGTACTTTTGCCATTTGACACATGTTATGGCAACGCAGTATTACGTAGTCGACGTGTCACGCTGAAGAGAGAGCAATACGAACAAAAAATAGATTTGTTGTGGTTTTTCCTCTCATTACGACGTTGCCGCCATTTTGCCGGCGATAGGTGTATTTTTTGCTTTTTGTCTGATTTCTTAAATACTTCAGGCATAACTTCTGTGCACACATTATTTCTTTAAGTGCACCACTCAATGAGTTAAGTGTTTTCGACATATTTTAGGTTTTTTATTTTTATTATTGTATTGAAATAACGGGTTGATTATAGAATCTGAGTACAACGTAATCCACACGCATAAAATCCATTTTAAAAGAAGTCCAAGTTTGTAAAAATCCAACTTTACAAAATATTCCCAAACAAAATACAATTAATCTACATAATTGGTGGGACCTACAGCTTAATTCCGAATCTGAACGGCGGGGTGAGAGGTTTTAGCAAGTCAATATTTTGATCTCAATGGAGAGAGGTTTTTGCAAGACAATACTTTTCTATACGAGGTTACCTGACAAGAGTAACCTCACATGCCGTCGCGGGGAATCGAACCTGTGATCTTTCGGATCGTAGACCGATGTACTAGTCAACTCAACCAAAGACAAGATGAAATTATAATAATAAAATTGAAGAGTTTAATTTATTATGTACCAAGGAATTAATTCAGAAAAGTCGGAATTTTTTAAATATATATTTGAGTAATTATCATGGGATGACAGCCATCACCGGCCGACTTTTTTCTCTTTTCATCTGTCACACATCTGTTGTTAGTCCAACTGCCGCGTGCTGACATTTTGTTGTCGCGTCGAACCTGACATAATTGCACGTCGCTTCGTATAGTCTCTCTCCTCCCATTTCGTGTGCCTGCTATTACTCCCACTCTCATGTCTGCACTCGTCGTAATACGCGACGACTTTAGTAAATTATCATTTTATTGGCTGTAAAATTTTATCCGCCTCCAACTCGTAGTTAACTGCAGTAGCGCCCATGGCCCTATCTCCCATGGCACCAGTGACGACGGCGGTTCGAAGCTCAAGTGGCAACACACGTTGACATTGAAGTACATCCAGCTGGTCTGGTGCTGAAAGAGTTTAATTGACCTTTTTATGTTCTGGGTTCAGGGTAAGGACTTAGGTAAGGTGTAGGTTATAACCATAGCAAATGTTAACTCTCTGTTTTTATGCGTGGTATTCAGAGGGAGAGGAGGTGACGGTGCTACAATTTTACGTCACAAAATTAAAGACATTTTTCTTGAGGTATTTTAAGTGCATTTCTTATTAAATAACATGCCATAAGGTCTATAAGACTTTTTATTTGCTTCTTGTTCAAATATGCTGCCATCTGTTACACCGGCATATTTCGGTAATAACATGAAATACATGAATTATATAAAATATTATAGTGTGTCGGGTTCATGAAGTGTTTTTGGGTGACACATTTTATGGTAATTTCAAAGTCAATTAAATGTTTTTTCCATAAATACTTTAGAGGTTATAGAAAAATCAATCTTAAAAAGAAGTTTCTCTCAAAACAGCTATAATTTTTAACCGACGTCTTGAAGAGATCTTAAACTAACCGAGACATAACTACTGGCATTTTTTAGGAATATTTTGGGCATAATTATAACATCATTTGATACAAACTCCAACTTTCTCAAGTGGCTTGAGCATGCCAAGATTTGAAGTATAGTTTCAAAATCCGAGCTCCTTCCCAACTGTGCGTGTTATATTTGTACTGCAATCGTGGGACTTAAATTATAATGCTGAATTCGGCACGTTGAGAGGACTTCTTTGAGACCATTTTAACTCTCGGAGGTAAGCCATTGTTTGCCGCGATATTGCTGATACACTGTAGGAAAAATCATGGTCACAAGCTTGGCCCAGTTTAACGCCAAGAATATATAAATCTGGCCCAAGAATAATACCCAGACGTGGGTAAAGACTGGCAAAGTATTGGATGGATAGGAAGGGTTGAGACTGGCATCAAGTAATGGACCAAAACTGGTTTTTGATTTGCAAGACTTGATTGAAATCTAATTAACCAGACATACGTCGTTCATTTCTGGCGGATTCTTGTTCGAAGATCAATCAGTGCAGGCTGAGTCTTCCGCCCGTTCTAAATGGATTGTTCCTAGTCGAAAACAAAAACATAATATAGTTTTCGCAATGTGTAGAAATTGAGCACCTACAATATTGCGTAATCAAATCAAGTAGCGTCAGTAACTCGACTGGTTAGTGCGTTGGACTACGAGCGAAAAGTCGCAGTACGTTCGACTACGAGCCGAAAGCTTCCCGGTTCGATCCCCAGCGAATGCCAACATCTTTTTCATAGAAAACATTTTTCTAGAAACTATTCTTCTCGAGTGGACATTTGATAAGGTTAGATTTATTTCACATCCGTCTCCGATTAAAATACGATATAAGACATCCATAGCAAATGCCACCTGAAATAATACTGAACAGGGTCGACTGGTGCATGACGAATTTCAAATCCACGAAGGCAACCTGATCCATACTTAATGAAGAAACCTGATCTAAAGCTTACCTTTTGTAACCTGATTTGACAATTGTGAAAACACCTGATAGGAAATAGAATTAGTAAAATCTAATCCGGTTGTTATTATAAACCTAATCAGGCACAAAAAATGATTTTGACACCCACAAGTTCGACTTCGTCTATCAGGATCCAGCATAAACAGCAACAACGACGTCAGCATGGCGATCAAACGGAGAATAACTCTTGCCAACAGGAGCCACTTTGGGCTCAGTAGGAAATTGAGAAGTAGAGCCCTCTCTTGCCGGACAAAAATAACGCTCTACAAGTCAGTCATCATGCCCGTTCTACTGTATGGTGCAGAAACATTGACGCTGGCCTCCACCGATGAGAGAGTACTGGGAGCGTCCGAGAGAAAGATTCTCCGTAAAATCTTTGGCCCTAACGAGTATCGAATCAGGATGAACCATGAGTGTTTGAGTTATTCGACGACATTGACATAGTCAAGCGCATCAAGATCCATCGGCTTCGCTGGCAAGGTCATGTCGAACGAATGGATGAAAACACTCCAGCCAAGAAGGTGCTTGAATCGAAACTCGAAGGTGGACAGCGTATAAGAGGGCGTCCAAATCTGCGTTGGAAAGACCAAGTTGAGGACAACCTGGCAACGCTTGGTATTTTTAACTGGCCAAAACCGACTCACGGTTGTAAGGGCCATTTAAGTAAGTAAGTAATCAGGCACACGGATCGGGATATTTAATTCAAATGACGGATCAGACAATTCTATCATCCTTAACTAAATTTCCACTCGGATTGTTATATCAGTCATTTAGTAGAGTTTTGAAACCGTTCAAATAATTCCTATGAAATTAGAAAACCACGACAAAAACAGAATTTCCTTATATCAGAATTTCCTTATATCAAATTTAAACTACAAATATTCTTCCAAATCGATTTTTAAAACTGGAATTCGAAAAGACTTAATTTCGAACGTATTATTTAGAGATTTCAAATTCAATTAACGATGTTTAAGCTTTGTAATTTCTAAATCAAACATGGTTTGACGATAGTAAATTGGTTAATTGCAAAATTGCTCAAAGACAAATTGTTTTTATATTGGCACGAGTTATTTAAGTGGTGTTGTTCAAAGCTACCTTTTCAGACTATCCGTCACTCATATGGTGTTTGAATTTTAATTTAATGGCATGTCAACAATTCATTAAACTCATATCTGAGCGACATGCGACACATACGCGAGCATGGACTCAAACTCGAACTGGACTCTAGACTCCAGACCCCTGTGTCAACAGTCATGATTGTGACGATTTTACATATAGACTATATACGTTCAACTGTCTGTCTGTCCATCCGTCCGTCCATACTTCCGTCCTATTGTCCGTCCATTCATCGCTGACGCTGATGTTGATTTTGATTACGATTGTCACACTTGCAAATGTTTACAATTTGTACTCGTTATTGTAGTTGCTGTTGGACTTATTAATGCCATGCAATGTCAGTTCTCCCCTGATTCCTGATGGCAGCCGTAGCCATAGCCACACCGGACAGCGCACGTCACGTCGCATAACGTAATGTTACATCACGTCACCGGCAGGACTTCGGCAGGCAAACGTGCGCGTAACTGCAAGTGTAACTGTGCCATTACGTCAGTAATTGCTAAAGTCTACGTTGCAAAAACGAATGACAAAGGACGAAGCAAGGAACGAACGAACGAAAGAAAGAAAGGTAAAACGGAAAGAAGCAGACTGCGAACTGTTCTGACGCGCTTAAAGTTTCCCCAAGCGCACTTAACACAGGACTCACAGGACATACACAAAAACTATGTAGAATGAATTATTTTTGCCGCCAACTTCTTTGGCTACACTTGAGTTAAAGTTCTAACTGACTGACTGACTGGATGTAGTCGAAAAGTACCATTAAAATAGTATTGGTCATGGTAAGAAGTAGTAGTAGCAGGTCCTACGTTGTACCACTTGAATTATTGTTTGTGTTCCCACCGAGCCGTCGTCTTGCACACAGTTAGTCTTGCATATTAAAAGTTTTTCGGGGTAATTAAAACGATCACGAGTGTATCAGTGCGTTACAAATCTAGCTTTTCACTTTTAACTTTCGATGCCATTGTTTGTTCTGCCATTCAGTCAGCGACGCTTCGAAGGACGACGTGGAAAAAGAGAATGAGAACTAGAAACCAAGGAGCTCGGCTCTCGACTCTATTCGTTCATTGTGCGTCATTGTCATTGTAATGGTTGGTCGTACGGTTCGGTTAGACGGTTTTCTGTTTAAGACAATAGCTCGACGCCGCCGCCGTCACAATCATTCAACGTCCTCCTTTTGGACATGAAGTGCTTTTTCTTGGACTCAGTCATAGTGTTCATTGTTAATACCCGCCGCCGTATGCTGGGCATTCGTTTTAAAGATAGCAATGCCGTGGTAATTGAAAACTGGCAAATATTAAATATAACTTTTTGGAAAATGGTCAAAAGAAGAAGTATTTTCACAGTTTTTAAACCGACTTACAATGGAATGAATCCTCTTAGAAAAATGAACATTTTGCTTTGTTACTTAGAACTTATAATTAGAACAAAATTACAAAACTACTAACAAATGTACAACTCTGAGTGTAAATAGGTTGAAAATTTAAATATTGAGAGACTAATGAATTTAATATTAGATTTAATTTATTGATTTAAAACAAGCCTTTGTAGTTTGGCACTGGATTTGCATTTCAAAGATCGCGGGTTCGAATTTTACCCCGTTATGGGTGCTCGTTGTAAAAATCACAAAAACATAGGGAATAGTACGATGTCTGAGTAGATTTGAAGACATTCCAAAAATACGTAATACATTTAAGATTAATACTTTTCTGACAATGAACTGATTGATTTAACAATTTAAGATCTATTACAGTGGAATAACTAAAGTTTGCAAATTAAGAAATGCTTACCAATTTTCGATAATTCAAGGCAATATTTTATTTAGAACAGTACGGAACGTCTTTCAATCAACGATGTGGACATTAGACTGACAATGGAAAATCATGATTTCGAATCAAGAGGAGGTCACTCCCTAGAAATGCTCTATTGGATCAGAAAATCGATATGAAGAATTTTCAGAGAAATCCGAATATGGGAAATGGACCCGCCGGGACATCAAAATAGGAGTTTTCTAAACTTAAACTAAAAAAATTGGGTAAGTCATCAGTTGGGAAATTTTATTAGCATTTCAAGAAACTATAAATAAAAAATACAGAAGCAGTGATTATTTAAACAGGCATCCTTCATTTTATATTTTCATCAGTCACGCCTAGCCTGAAGCACTTTAAACTCAAAAGTTCGATTCCCATTTAAAATTTATTTTGAATATGTTTTTGACATCATTCAGAGTATCTTGAAAAGCTAATAAAATTTTCCAACAGATGACATACCCACATTTTTAGTTTGTTGTGTTTGAGAGACATCATTTGAATTCAATTTTGAAATTGTTGATTTAGGTACGAAAACGCCTACTTTGAGCCTACTTTGAGCGGGTCCATTTCCCATATTCGGATTTCGCTGAAATTTCTCCACATCGATTTTCTTATTCAATAGAGCATTTCTAGGGGTGACCTTCAAAATCAAACTTCATGATTTATTTTCATACAAAGTCATTGTCAGTCTACTGGACATATTTCCATATTTTCAAAATTTCCTTTTTTTTAAATCTGCACATTTTTAATTTGATGAGTAATCATTAAATTAGTGAGATTGAAAAATATTTAAAAAGGACCATGAATTCAAAATTTCGTTTTAATGTATTTTTTTTTTATGTGGCGATGTCGATGAAATGCACTTGTCTCAGAAGTTTGGCGGAAGTTCATTCCAAAGTGGCGGAAAATGACGAAAAACGAATTTTTTCACGATCGACCGAAAACATAAGAAGGTCACAACTAGATTATCGAATATCACAAAGTGAGCGGGATAAAAAGAAAAAAAATGGTCACGCAATGTGGGAAATAGGTATAAAAATTACCAAATGCAAAAAATGACCTGAAAAAGAAAAAAAATGTTCACGCAATGTGGGAAATAGGTATAAAAATTACCAAATGCAAAAAATGACCTGAAGGTCATGTGTGGAATTGAAAAGTTATAAAATCAAAACTTAAAAAAAGTCAATATTTTTACATACGCATTCAAAAAGCAGCGGAATTTCTTTTTTATGACCATAACATTTGTATAATTGAAAAAAATATTAGCGGTTAATGAATTGTTTTCAATTCGGTTTTTGGTCAGTTCCTGCCCCTTGTATTTTTTTTGCGTTTTTAAGGACTCTTCGGCCCGTTTATAAAGCGTGGCAATTTTGTTATTTAAAAATAGACTTTTTAAATTCACGTCACCCGTTCACGTCACCCGTCATACTGGAATTTGCGTTGTTTTCAGTAGCCATTTGTGTATGCACTTTTAAAATACCTTCTTATTAATGTATTTTGTAATAAAATGTTGTTATTTATTCACTTTTTTAAAGTTTTTCTAATGTTAAACCAAATTTTTTATTCAAAAAACATTCGCAATCTATCAAAATGGAAAACTGCAAATTGTTTTATTTATATTTTTGGCTGCCCGCCCGTTCATACTAAACATTTTTGATACTAAACATTTTTGTTTCTAAACATTTTTGAGTAATTGGTGAAGTAATTTGTTGAGTAATTTTGTTTGTATGGAATTTCAGTTAATTTTAAGGTGAAATTACGCAAATGCTTTAAATTACGCAGTGAGGACATAGCATAGATTTGGCAACATTGATTCAATATCGTCGTTGTAGAACAAACATTCACCAAAAACATTTTCAAAATGCCAAATATTCATTTACAAAATTCTTTATATATCTGTCAATTTTTGATCAATGATCTCAATTTTTTTAACACATGATAAGAAAATGTAAACCTATCAATTGATATTTTAACTTTATAAATGCATAAAATACTTTTTATAATTATAATCAACAAACTCGAAATTTAAGGTTTTCATAAAAATGTATTTGGTAAAAAATGTTTTTGTTGTTAGTTTTACTTTTACAATATAAATATTTAGTTGTATTTTTATATTATTCACTCACTCCAACATTTTCTCGAAGCATTAGGTCCGTCGGTTGTTGCACCAACATAGAATTATATTTTAAAAAATGCCGCTGAAGAAGGTTTTACACAAATATCACAACAAGGCCAATGCACGGTATTTAGTTTTTTTTTGCATTTCGCAACACTTTTTTTCTTTTTTTTACTTCACATTTTTCATTCATTTCTTTCACTTCACTTTTTGCTATTGCACAATTAAATATTAGTTAGAAACTAATTGAAAACACTGCATTTATATTAATTACACTTTTATGAACATTTCTAACACATTTATTAAGAGCAAAACACAATAATTAATTTATAACCTGTGACTTTCGACAAATGCATTTGACATGAAGCGACGCGTAATTGAACTGATCGAGAAATTATTAACGCAGCTTCATTCTTTTTCGTCTCCTCTTTTGTTTGTGTTGTTTTTGTTGTTCTAATGAGCAACAAGTGAGGAGAGTACAATGACAATAGCACTAGCGTGAGTGAATGTGGAGAGTGGAGAAAATCAACGAATACTGCATTTCGCTAGTTGGTTTCTATTGTCATTTATTAAAAGAAAATATGAGTTAAACAATATATGTAATAAACAGTGTTACCACCTTTAAATTTAATTTATACACAAAATTTTTAAAAAAATACACAATTTGACAAAAATTACACAATTTTTTATGATATTAAAAAGTATAATAAAATGTGTCGTTGAGAATAAAAAATGGCTAAGTCCAAGTTTGGAAAAAAAAAATTGATTGAAATCAGGATTCGTATTCTAGATCTGGTATAACATATATGTATTTTTAACATATCAGAATTTTAAATTTTTAACCACATTTTTAAACATGTTAAAGTTACGTCAGAAATTAAAAACGGAAGACCAGAATCTCGCATCGTAGTTTTCTATGTCGCAGATTGTATATTTATCCAATAAATAAATAAATATTCATATGTTATTTAATAATATTTTTCATATTGATATACATTAAATAGACACATAAAAGTGCCCATAAAAATTTGCCAATAAGTCAAGATTTTCAAAATAAATTGGGACAGGTCAACATTGGAAAGTATCTACATTTTTCTTCAAAGCCTTCTACAAGTAATGATTATTTTGGATATTATTGTCAGCTGATTTAAATGACACTTTACGAAAAATTATAAAATATTAATCTACTCAATTTTGAGACTTTTTCCCCTCCTGTGAAATTTGTGGAAACGATAACTAGTTTGAGATAAGATTACATTTTTGATTGAAAATTGGGCAAAGTCTGAACAAACTAAATCTAAAATATTATATAATTTGTCAGAAAATTCTAAACTTTTTTAATTTAATAAATTGATCTATATAAATAAAAATAAACAAACGGTAAAAAAAGTCTACTTTCTGAAATAAAACATCATGTGAACTGGGTCTGCGAAAAACAAAGGCGTTTCTCATTCTTTCAATATAAATTCAATCTAAATTCGAAATTTTAATATCTATAAAATTGTTGATATCACTATTATTTATAACAATGTTCTACAAAGATTTTAATCGGGAATGAATCCTATCATTTCTGGTTGATTCCAGTCTCCTGATTCTTGCTGTTTACTCAGAAGTTGCAAAATATCCTGTTTATGGTACTTTATAACGCAAGTTATCGCACGATTTCGACATGCTGAACTTTATCACAAAATAAAATACGAACTTTGCCCTACGGATAATTGGCAAAAAAATTCTGTGTCCAGATATTAGTTTTTGCAAAAAATCAAAAAGAAATTTTGTGTTACCAATAAAATGTGTCAAGATAGTAATTTATCACAATTCTCTAAGCTCTCTTAAAACAAATTTAAATATTATTTTGCAATGTTTTTTCTGTCAAAATTTCGAAATAATGTTTTAAACTTTATCTTAATTATATTTTATTTTGTGATAAACTTTGCATCTTCAGCATGTCGAAATCGTGCGACAACTTGCGAAGTATATAAAGTACCAAAAACGGCCTTTTTGCAACTTTGACTCGATTTTGTGCAAAATCTCGACGTATATGAAATCTTCTGAGTACGCAGCAAGAATCAGAAGACCGAAATCAACCAGAATTGATAGGTTTCATTCCAGATAAGGTCAACAATCCTCAATTTGCAGAACAGTGTAATCCGAATTCATTCAGTTTTTAGATGAACAACATTTAATTTAGATGAACAACAAAATTTTTCAATTTCTCACTATTTCTCCTTCAGTTTTAAGAGAGGCCTCAATGATTGAAATAATACTATAATAAAATTTAAATATTGAAAGTACATCTTCTTACGAAAAGAGGTAATTTTCTCCACTGTGCAAGAGTAAATGAAACGCAAGACAATTCAGCGCACTAAGCAATGTATTAAAAAGAGACGGAATATCAGTAAGCGCACTGGGGCAATGTGCGAGAAAGAGATAGAAGACCAGCGCATTAACAACACATGAGTGCGAATGAGATGACAATAGCATACGTCATTCACGAAACGAGTAGAAGGTTCTCGAAACATGTCGGAACTTGTCGAAACGTGTCGAAATGATGCATGCAGTATATAAGGGCGCCAAATCTGAGGCGCAGCACTTCAGTAGTAAGTGGAAAGTGGTCGAGTGCGTCTCGTGTGAGAACAATGTCAAGTTAAATAGTGTACATGCAGCAGTTGTTAGAATTTATAATTAGTAAAGTTGTTTATTAAAGTGAATTAATAAAGTTAATAATAATAATAATAGTTTGGCACTACAGTCCTATAAGAACTAAGGCCGAGCTCTCTCACCATTTTGAGCCGTGCGTGTTATATTTGTACTCAAAGTGTTGGGACCTACAGTTTATTTCCGAATTCGAACGGCAGGTGAGAGCTTTTCATAGGCAATGGTTTTACTCTCGCAGGTTTGCCATTTACTGCCGAGAGGTAGCGCGGTATAGAAAAATGTTTCTATGAAAAGATGTTGTTAGCCCCAGTCCAGACTTGAACCGGAGACCTTTCGGCTCGCAGTCCAACAATTTAGAGATACGAACTTGTAGAACAATTTTCCGTAGACTGAATTTTCGTAACAATTTGTAGGGCAAAAATTCAAAATATATTCGTACTGTCTAAAGATGAGGAATCCTCAAATACTTCAATAACATAACGTACTGCTCCAGAACTTTTAAGTTATTGCCATCGAGTTACAGTAGGCGATAGTGTTTTATAATCTATGTTGAAATATTTTTGAAACTCTTTAAATTTTGCATAACTTATATTACACAAAAAATACACATGGAGATCAAAAATGCACTGTTTTTGCGGAATTACACAAAAAGTGGCAACACTGGTAATAAAGTGCAGTTATTACTAAATGTCCAATGATTAATAATTTAGAAATAAAAACGATTTTTTTTTTACAAATAATAGCCAATTATATAGCAATAAATATCCCAAATGATATTTGTCAACAGTTTAATTAATTAAATTACATTAATTGAAAAATTCGTTATAAATAAAATCAAAAATCGACAAAATATAGTAGAATGGTTTTTAAAATTAGTTTTTCTTTTTGTCCCATTTCTCGAAAGTGACGATAGGAAAATGTTTTATTAAGTCTCGCATTAATTTAAATAAGTTAGACAGAAAATCGACAATAATCGTCTATTTAGCATTGAATACTGTTTTGATGTGGAAAACTACACCTGTAAAGTTGAATTATGGTAAATTATATGTAAAACCGTCGCTGAACGATAATGGCTGCATTCAGCGACCTCAGCAGTTGTGGAGCTGTTGAGCAAATTGAGCTTGAATGACATGATACCCTCAACATGTTTAGTGAGCGGTCGCCTTTTTTTCCAGCATGAAATTTATACGCTACATTTGCGCTGTCTATGTTATCGATAACATTCGATGACATTTTCAATCAGATATTTATAAACACACCCAGAAAAAATTCGCTCAAATCCCATTAAAATCGGTCAATGGGACAATTAATGATTTAAAAGTGTACAAAAAATAAATATTTTCATACAAACTCAATGGCAATGTCATGGTATTTTGTAGCATTTAATGGTATTTTCCGATTAAAATAATAATTTATCCTATTGACTATTTTTAATAGTAAAAAACTATTATTTATATAGTATTTTTTGCTGAGTGCAAAAATGGAATTTGGATTGGAAAATATGTTTTCGATCAATTAAAGAGTTGTATGTAACTTTAATAAAATATTAATAATAAATTAATTTGCAAATTGACAGCTGAGATAGCGTGAGTTAGTGAGCAGTCCCGCAGCTGTTGAGATCGCTGAATGCAGCCAATGAATCCCCACCAAAGTCGAACTGTCACAATCGTTATCAGGGTTGACTAGATTAAACCTAATTTCAAAATTATACATCTCAGTAGAAAAATATTCTGACGTACACTAATTTTGGTGTTGAATACATTTTCTATTTTTTGATGTTGACAGTCGGTGGCATCGAACTCGGGATCTTTCGGCTCATAGTCCAATGCATTAATCAGTCGAGCCACGGACGCTTTTGAATTCCACTTTGTCAATATTTAATTTATTTCCTTTTTTTGTTTGATTTGAAATGTATTGAGAAAATAACTTCAAAATGGTTCGCTTTGAATTTTTTTATAAAAAACTGCAAATTTTCTTTTAAGTTATGAAGTTTTATTCAATTATTTCGAGTGATTGATAAGTATTATCTTAAATATAGTTGCGGGATTAATTCATAATTATAAATTTATTTACGACTACCAATCACGACCTATTGAAATGGTTTACATGATTTCTTTCAAAAAAATTTTTCGAAATGTTTGTCTTCAAATTAAGAAAACTATTACAAAATATATCTACAAGTACCTACCTATGTAGGAATACTATTTGATAGGTCTTATATCAAAAATATATTTGCACCTAAAATAGCAAAGAATTTGAATGCTGTTAGTTTTTTCAAAGTTAATTTCGAGATTTTTGTTATTGGTGCCAGTGCGACTTTAGTCATTGTCATTCTTAAGTTGATGCTGATGTTGTTGTTATTGTTGGCAAAAGTATTTGCGCAAAAAACAGACCCCGCGCCATATATATTTGCGTTTTGTACCTGATACTCTGTAGCAAAATAAAATCAGAAGAATTTTAGAATTGCTAATTTTGAGATCTTTAAAAATTCGCATAAATAAAATCGCGTGAATAACAAGAGCAGGCAAATAGAGAGACGGACATACAGACAAACGGAAGGACAGACAGACAGACGAAAATTCATACGACTCATGAATGTTTGAAACGAAAACATATTCAAATTCTACTTTAGACACAAGCGTATTTGTGACACACAGGATGTTGTGCACAGTGTGACGAAATGTTCAAAATGTAAGCAAAATAGAAAGAATTCAGAATCACTGGACTGATTTAAAAATTTTTAACGTAGAATATACAGAATACTTCAAAAAATCTATGATTTAATGGTAAAATGTATATTTTATGAACTATGACATCAGAAGTTTCAGAACCATTGATTGATTTTCAATATTCTTAAAATAGGTTATACTGAACTATTAAGGATTTCTAGATTAAAATGACAAATATTGTATTCTATGTAAAAAGATGTAAAATCAAGTTTTCAAAAATTTAAATAAAAATCAAATCATATCTTAAAAACTAAACAAGATAATTTTACAAGTCACCCTATTTTTTCAAAGGTTTCAAATAACAAAAGAATTTTCCAATTGAATAATTTTGAATTTTAAAATAATAAATAATTAAAAAACTGGTTTATTTTTATATATTTAAAACCGTTTAGTTACTATTTCCTGTTTCAAAACTTTATAAACATTTGGTATGGATTTTTGACATTGCAAAAAATGCTTCTTTTTTTTACTTTGTTGATTTTTATCTCAGAAACGACTAAAGCTATGCACTTCAATTTCAAAATATAGATTTTCTGAAGAGTTCTACAAAAGTGGCTTTTAAAATTTTTAAAATCGGCGGTGAGTTGTCGAAGCTATTGCATTTTTACCCTTTATTTTGGGGCTCTGATCACACAGTACAGCGTACCGTTGGTTGGAACCCTCAAAGCCTTGAGCGGAATACTTGAGGCGGGCGCCAGGCAACGATTGCAATAGTTTTAAGTGAATCAACAACAACTAGCATCAAACTGACTATTTTATCGAGATGAAAATTTGCAAAATATGCAACTTCAGGTGGTGGTGTTGATGAAGATGACGACGACGACGTCAAGAACAAAAACGACGACGACTGCATCATATATTTTGCACAAATTAGCAGCACAACGCATCATATATTGTGTTCCATGTCCCATAAGCCCCCATGCATCGCCACCGTTTCCCGTTGGTGCGCGTTCGACCATGCCGACACCTCAAAAATAGCGCCGCGGGACTTTGTTTGTTTCCTGTCCCAGCACCGCTGTCAATACCACCATCACCGACGACCGTTGGCTGCCACCCATTATGTAAACAACGCCTCGCAGGCAACCATATGCGTCTGTCATCCAAACTAACACCGTCCCCATCATCATCATCATCTCCCTCCGCCATTACCGAAAACATCATGCAAATCGATGTCGCTCTAATGCGATCAAACGTTTTTATTTATTTTGCTAAACTTTGTTCATTATCATAATTTATTCAGCGCAAGATGAAGCTGAATGTGTCGAAATGTTGTCTGTCTCAGAAAAGACCCTCGGCGATAAAGCACTCTGCTGATTTATTAATTAAGGGGTTACATTTGGCCGGACAACAAGGGCAGCACGAAATATCAGCTGGATGAAAACATTATTTTTAAGGTTTTATTAACAAAAAAAAAATTTGTAAAAACAATTTTTTTTGAAAAAACTTGAATTTTTAGTTAAATTTGAATTTTTATTTAATATTAAATTTTAGAGAAAAATTGAATTGTGAAAAATTAAATTTTAAGTGAAAATTTGAATTTTTAGTGAAAATTTGAATTTTTAGTGAAAATTTTAATTTTTAATAAAAATTTGAATTTTTAGTGAAAAATTTAATTTTTAGTGAAAAATTGAATTTTTGGTGAAAAATTTAATTTTTAGTGAAAAATTGAATTTTTAGTGAAAATTTTAATTTTTAGTGAAAATTTGAATTTTTAGTGAAAAATTTAATTTTTAGTGAAAAATTTAATTTTTAGTGAAAAATTTAATTTTTAGTGAAAAATTTAATTTTGAGTGAAAAATTGAATTTTTAGTGAAAAATTGAATTTTTGTGAAAAATTGAATTTTTAGTGAAAATTTTAATTTTTAGTGAAAAATTGAATTTTTAGTAAAAAATTGAATTTTTAGTGAAAAATTGAAATTTAATGAAAAATTGAATTTTTAGTGAAAATTTGAATTTTTAGTGAAAATTTGAATTTTTAGTGAAAATTTGAAATTTTAGTGAAAAGTTGAATTTTTAGTGAAAAATTGAATTTTTTAGTAAAGAATTGAATTTTTAGTGAAAAATTGAATTTTTAGTGAAAAATTGAATTTTTAGAAAAATTGAATATTGAGTGAAAATTTGAATTTTTAGTGAAAAATTGAATTTTTAGTGAAAAATTGAATTTTTAGTGAAAAATTGAATTTTTTAGTGAAAATTTGAATTTTAGTGAAAATTTGAATTTTTAGTGAAAAATTGATTTTTTAGTGAAAAATTGAATTTGTAGTGAAAAATTGATTTTTTAGTGAAAAATTGAATTTTTAGTGAAAAATTGAATTTTTAGTGAAAAATTGAATTTTTAGTGAGAAATTGAATTTTTAGTGAAAAATTGAAGTTTTAGTGAAAAATTAAATTTTTAGTGAAAATTTGAATTTTAGTGAAAATTTGAATTTTTAGTGAAAATTTGAATTTTTAGTGAAAATTTGAATTTTTAGTGAAAATTTGAATTTTTAGTGAAAAATTCAACTTTTAGAAAAATAGAATTATTTGTGAAAAATTGAGATTTAAGTAAAAAATTAAATATGAGTGAAAAATTAAATTAAGTGAATTTCAAAAATTTTTAACTTCGAATTACTTCAAAAGTCTATAAAATAATAAAATAAAAATTCGATTAAATTTCAAAATATTAGTGAGATTACAAAGTATTTTGCAAAAATAGCAAAATGAAAATTTTCATTATTCCGATTACTCTGCACATTTTTGTTGTGCCTGCCAAGGAAAACTTTGAACTTGGCCATAGAGCATCGAGCGCGAGTATGGCAAACAATAGAAATGAGCTACAACATGTAGGTAAAATGTTCCTATGCATTATAAAAGCAGGCAGGTGCACACAAAACGGCGACTCAAGTTGGCCACCGCGCTTTGTAGCCCTCGAGAGCAGATCGCAGCAGCATAATTTCACTTCAGCGCGTGTCGGTCGGTCGTCGCTTTGTTATTATTTTATATTATATGTGTTTCTATGCTTTGTTTGCAACATTTTAAAAAGTTTCATATTTTTTTTTTCTTTTGGCTTTTTTTAATTTTTGTTTGTTTTTGCGCTGACTTGGCAGAAATCTTTTCTTTTGAAGACTGAAGCGCGAGCGCCCCTCCTGGCGCTGCGTTGAGATGCGATGCGGGAAACCAACATCGTTGTCGTTCTCGTCGTCCTCGAGGACGGGCACAAAAACGATTATATTGAAAATTCACTTTGCATATTACTTCACACAAACGCCTGTAGAATGAATTGTTTCACCTAAGCTATGGGTTACATGAAGAGAAATATCATCAGGGGTTACATGAATTATTTATGGTAAAATTTTCATTTCAAATTAATTTTTTTTTTTTCAAAATAAATTCGATTTTTATGAAAAATAGCATTTTTGTGAAAAGTGTAAAAAATTTTAGTGTGAATCGCTTCCTATAAACTTCCACATATCTGCGTGTTTGCCGGAAATATGCCAGGAATATTCTTTAAAAATGCCAGAAATGTCCGGAGGTTATCCGATACCAAATATTTGGCAGGAACATTATTTCGGCATATTTCATACAGACAGCGGCAGTTTTTATATTACAGACAGCTATATTTTCTGCCCGCTCCAAAAATATTCCATTTATCTGTGTGAATGACGGAAATATTCCTGAAAAATGCCAAAACATTGTTTCAGGTTGTATCGAATTTAAAATTTTTCTTGGAAAACTTTGAGATCAGGCATAAAATGGGAAGAACAACCTTTGTCTGTTTAAAATCTTTCAATTATATAGTATATCTTTATATAATTTCAATAGTTTTTCCCATGTCATATGTAAGATTTCTTAGCGTGTAACCAGCAATGAACTTGCACTTCACGTCTCTAGCTATGTCCTGTGACTGAATATCCTGGTTTGGTCTGTGTGTGTGTGGGTGGGTGCTCAAGATGTTGGCATGGCGCGGAGTAAATTCCATTTTAAATTCGAATTGTTCCTGCTGCGTGCAACGCAATGCGGGACACCAGACGTTCTTCGAAAAACTCCAGAATAATGAGGCGCTTGGTTCAGGGATGACGTAACTTAGTGGGACGAATAGATGGATAGATGAATGAGTGGTAACTGTTTGAAATGTGGGTAAGTTACACTGGATGATGGTATCTTTTTGGCTTGGCTGCCTTTTATCTTTTTCATTTAAAAACATTTTGTGCTTGAAGAAATCAAAGACAAAAACAAGAAGAAACTGAAACAGAAGATATAGAGCAAACTAAAGAATGATATAAAAATTAAAAAAACTAGAAAAATATTGTAAAAAAGTTAAAATTGAGGAAAAAGAAAAAAATATGAAAAATATGAGTAGTGGAAAAAATATGAAATACAAAAAGTTGTAGAAAATAAGGAATAAACATATGAAAAAAAGAAGAAAATTAAGGAAAAGAAGAAAAAGAAAAGAGAAAAAGGAAAAATACGAATAGAAGAAAGACATGAAAAAAGAAAAAAAAGAAGATAAAGAAGATAAAGAAGATACAGAAGGTAAAGAAGATAAAGAAGATAAAGAAGATAAAGAAGATAAAGAAGATAAAGAAGATAAAGAAGATAAAGAAGATAAAGAAGATAAAGAAGATAAAGAAGATAAAGAAGATAAAGAAGATAAAGAAGATAAAGAAGATAAAGAAGATAAAGAAGATAAAGAAGATAAAGAAGATAAAGAAGATAAAGAAGATAAAGAAGATAAAGAAGATAAAGAAGATAAAGAAGATAAAGAAGATAAAGAAGATAAAGAAGATAAAGAAGATAAAGAAGATAAAGAAGATAAAGAAGATAAAGAAGATAAAGAAGATAAAGAAGATTAAGCATATAAAGCAGATAAAGAAGTTAAAGAAGATAAAGAAGATAAAGAAGATAAAGAAGATAAAGAAGATAAAGAAGATATAGAAGATAAAGAAGATAAAGAAGATAAAGAAGATAAAGAAGATAAAGAAGATAAAGAAGATAAAGAAGATAAAGAAGACAAAGAAGATAAAGAAGATAAAGAAGATAAAGAAGATAAAGAAGATAAAGAAGATAAAGAAGATAAAGAAGATAAAGAAGATAAAGAAGATAAAGAAGATAAAGAAGATAAAGAAGATAAAGAAGATAAAGAAGATAAAGAAGATAAAGAAGATAAAGAAGATAAAGAAGATAAAGAAGATAAAGAAGATAAAGAAGATAAAGAAGATAAAGAAGATAAAGAAGATAAAGAAGATAAAGAAGATAAAGAAGATAAAGAAGATAAAGAAGATAAAGAAGATAAATAAGATAAAGAAGATAAAGAATATAAAAAAGAAAATAATATGCAAAAATAGAAAAGAGGAGAGATATAAAAGTGATAATGAGGAAAACTTATATGCTTTATATAAAGCAGATAAAGAAGATAAAGAAGATAAAGAAGATAAAGAAGATAAAGAAGATAAAGAAGATAAAGAAGATCAAGAGGATAAAGAAGATAAAGAAGATAAAGAAGATAAAGAAGATAAAGAAGATAAAGAAGATAAAGAAGATAAAGAAGATAAAGAAGATAAAGAAGATAAAGAAGATAAAGAAGATAAAGAAGATAAAGAAGATAAAGAAGATAAATAAGATAAATAAGATAAAGAAGATAAAGAATATAAAAAAGAAAATAATATGCAAAAATAGAAAAGAGGAGAGATATAAAAGTGATAATGAGGAAAACTAATTCGAAAAATAGTAGAAAATTTGAAAATCTAGAAAAATAAAAAGATGTTCAAAATGAGGAAATTTAGGAGTAGGAAACGAGAAAAATTTGGAATAATAGGAAGACAATTTAAAATAATTTCAACATCTAAATTTAAGAAAAAGTTAAATAAGAGTACTAACATCTCACTACATCAGTCTCTGTAGTGCTCTGAAAGTGCTCTACTTTCACCCAAAAACCCTCCAAAGCCTGTACACCAAAGCGCCCACAGAACCCTTCAGTTCCTTTTTATCCTTTTCATGACATCGCTGGTTTTATTTCAAATTGTTTATCCGTAGATTATAAATAATAACAATGAGCACGCAAACGTGCAGACAAACGCACCGCACCGTCTTCTGCCCGCAGGACGGGCTGTAGTGCGTCACCAGTGAAGTGTAGCACTGAAAAGTGCGCTACGACGCGTATTTCAATAGCCGCAATTTGGACAAAGAAGTTGCCGTCGACAACGACGACAAAGACAAAGTTGCAACCAGCGAATCTTTTGCTGCATCTAAATCTGCAAATTTATTTCTTCTTTAGAAAATGTATTCTTCAAATGCCAGTGAAGTGTGTGTGTGGTGCAAAAATAAAAAAAAGAGTAACAGAAAATAAAGTAAAGGGAGTACAAAAAAAATGTTTACTGAATGCAAAAAAAAGTTGATGCGTTTGGATTTTAGACACCATTTACTCTGCTGTGCTTAAGAACAGCTGATTGTGGTGTCTGGTGTCTCATTTAAATGTTGTCCCAACAATAGCATTTCGTACCAATTGAAAGTTAAATTGTGCCACAGAGCGCGCTTTGATTTGCGCCAAGGAATCCGTTCAAATCTGGGTGTTACGCGTAACAATTTTCTTTTACATTTAAGGTTTCTAAATATTTTATTTATATAATTCAATTTTTCACTAAAAATTCAATTTTAAACTAAAAATTCAATTTTTCACTAAAACTTCAATTTTTTACTAAAACTTCAATTTTTCACTAAAAATTCAATTTTTCACTAAAAATGCAAATTTTCAATAAAAATTCAATTTTTCATTAAAAATTCAAATTTTCACTAAAAAAATTCAAATTTTCACTAAAAATTCAATTTTTCACTAAAAATTCAATTTTTCACTAAAAATTCAATTTTTCACTAAAAATTCAATTTTTCACTAAAAATTCAATAGTTCACTAAAAAAATCAATTTTTCACTAAAAATTCAATTTTTCACTTTAAATTCAAATTTTCACTAAAAATTCCATTTTTCACTAAAAATTCAATTTTTCACTAAAAATTCAATTTTTCACTTAAATTCAATTTTTCACTAAAAATTCAATTTTTCACTAAAAATTCAATTTTTCACTAATAATTCAATTTTTCACTAATAATTCAATTTTTCAATCAAAATTCAATTTTTCACTAAAAATTCAATTCTTCACTAAAAAAAAATTTCACTGAAAATTCATATTTTCACTGAAATTCAATTTTTCAATAAAAAATCAATTTTTCACTAAAAAAATCAAATTATCACTAAAAATTCAAGTTTTCACTAAAAATTGAATTTTTCACTAAAAATTAAAATTTTCACTAAAAATTCAATAGTTCACTAGAACTTCAATTTTTCACTAAAAATTCAATTTTTCACTAAAAATTCAATTTTTAATTAAAAATTTAATTACTCATTGAACAGACAACTACGTCTCTACAATATCTAGAAAAAGAAATTTTAATACATTATGTAGTAAAATCAAGTCACATAAATAGACATCGTTGCGGCGGAATTATGATATTCTATGAATTTATGATATTTTTTTACCGGGTCTACAAAATGCATATAAGAAGTACCTATATGTGGTAGAACTCCTTTATATCAAAACTAAGACATTTTTCGTTGTTCGTATGGTGTTTTCAATTTCCTATAGGAAATAGGTTATAATCTTTTACTATGTAGTTTATAAGCAAATGACTATTAGTTATTACTAAATTATGTAGTAGTTTTTGTATGGATAATAACTACATAAATTCATTTTGAGATAATTCTAATCTGCGGAAAGTTTTTATTTGTTGTATCTATGATTCTGTTGTGTGATGTTCATTTTGTAAATTCTTAGTTTTTACAAATATCACTATTTTGTATACAGTTTCTAATCTCTTAATCTGTCAAGAAAAGTTTAGGAAACAAAGAATGTATCAAATTTTTGTTTTATTTCAAAACTTTGATGACAATAAAGCTTCTCACTATATTAAGTCAGTAATAGATATTTTTTTTCCTTGGCGCCCACTCTAAAAAGTGCAACCGTGCAGTTTTGCGGGTTGCCGTTGCAGGTCACGTACATGGTTTTATGGCAAATGAAAACATGTTTTTTTTTTTTTGTTCGATAAGGTTATAGTGACGTTTGTCCACTTATAAATGCGCTTGCACTAAATATTTGCAAAAAAAATGTTTAAAACTAAAAAAAAAACTCTAAAACACGATAAATTATAAAGATGTCGGCCGAAAAAGAAAACCAAAAATACCTATATCTTACTTTTTGGTGGCGCTTTCTTCTACTTTTCTTCTACATTTTTTTCTACTTATTTTTTTCTTCCTCTTCATCTGTTTCGCAGATATTCGGAGCCACTTTGCACAGAGCAAACGGCTATCAAAACGCCCGCTTCTGCACATATTTCAATCACTATCCATGGCTCTATCGACAGACAGACAGACAGACAGACAGACAGACAAACGGAAAACAGTAAAACTTTTTCTCACATTTCGGCGAAATTTTTTCCAATTTTTTTTCCTAGCCTCCTTTGAAGACTACATCAAGCGCGCCAGGACATCCATCGTGGCAGACGTAATAAGTTTTTACTTTTCCGCTGCACAGCAAATAATGACACGGCGATTGAACCATCGCCAAAATTCCAAAAATATGCAATTGCAGCAGTCGTTTGTTGGCCAAACGTTTCCGCAGACAACTCAATTTTCGTTACGCTTAAGTATGGCAGACTTTTTGGGCGGTTTAAAATAAAAATTTAAGAAATAACAAAAAAAAAACTATCTAAAAAAATGTTTTCTCATCTCGACATTGTAGATTACAACTTGAGCATGCCTAATATTTGTTTTCTTAATCCCCAAGTGCGGGATTAGTAGAGGCAGGATTCATATTTGTATTTTTGAAAATAAAAATCAACTACTTTGAGTTATGGCTTTGAGACCTGTGTAGCTCAAATAGAGCGATTCATAAACTTTTTGTAAATATTATAATGAATTATAGAATATACGTGCTTTTCACTCATATGAGCAAATCCACAAATCTTTTAACCTTCATGGTATTGACATAAAGCAATGAATACAAACGATTTGTTGTTTTTATATTTTACATTTTAATTGAATATTGTTAAGAATACTTCAATTATAAAATCCCAATCATTTGTATGTTCATTAGTTGCTCTGTCGGTTTGCTACATGACGCCAAAGTAAAAAAACATCAAAAATGCCGATGGTACGCGCATGTTTTGTGTCGTTCTATTCATCACTTTTGCTACGGCTTGCAAGGTATTGTTGCAATTTTAATACAATCGCTAGCTTACCCGAATACAAAAAAATTATATGTCGCATAAGTGTGCCAAACAAAATTTGGACAGAGGTGGAGGTATGATATCACTTTTGGAACGAAAACGGCTTGTATCTAATGTAATTTTTTGTGTATAATTTTTAATAGAGGAGGTGGCAATAAAGATTTTAAGATATGACTTGTGAATGTGCCCCTAACACCAACAAAAAAAGGACACCCTGGAACTTTCGAAAAAAATAACTATATTGGCCCGAAAAAGGCATTTTTTCCTAAAGCACATCTACAATTCCATCTAAATTTGGCTGGATAATAGTGTGATCGGAAATTTATGTCACGAGTTAACTTAAAAATACAATGCCGCTTCAGTGTTATTGATTAATCATTTTTTATTAATTAAACAACGTTGTTTTTTGACATATTATCGACTGTGTCAAGCGCGGCTTTCAAGAAAATATTAATTTGAAAATTTTTATGATATCATAATACAAGAACAAATCTTTTAAGGTAAATTGCGTAAATGTTCCTCTAAGATTAAAAATACAGGAGTACTTCAAATTTGAATTTTAGGCTTAATTGTACAAAAAAACACAATTTCCTCAAAATAACTTTTAAGATATAATTTCAATTTGGTCGGATTAAACTGTATTTGATACATTATGTTAAATGTGATCATCAAAAAATAATTCCTCATCATAATTTAAATTATAACAGAATCTAGTCCACGGTATGTGCGCTGAAAATCCAAAAAATACAAATTTGAACCTATTACCGAACATGTGAGGAGCGGCTTTTGAGGAATTGTTAGTTTGATTTTAAGGTATGTCACTTTAATGTGTCCCTAGTATCAAAAATACAGGAGCACTTTAAAATTCAAAATTCGCTTTAAATGTTAATAAAATCACAATTTCTTCAAAATATTATAGTTATATACTTAATTATATGATATTAAACTGAAATTTATTGAAATATTATGTCATAAAAAAATAATTTCACCTCACTTAATGAAGAAATATTTTATAAATAAACAATTCTTTAAAATTTTGAACCAATACAGCGTTACCGACCACTATCTTTGACGGCTTTCATTAAAAGTTCGGCACGCGACCGAATTTATATTACATAAGTGACCTATAAGCTTATATTCAAAAGCGCTAAGATGTGGCCGCAAATTTGTGTATGAAATTTTGTCAACCCCAAAAGTTAAACGTTTTCTGGATTTGCTCATATAGGACAAAATGCAACTAAAATACATTTATTTATTTTTAACAGTTTTCCAACAAATGAAATGGCATCGTTATAAAAGCAAATTTTCGTTTTTGATCACTATAATGATACGAAAATAAACTTAAAATAAACGAACAACTGGAAATATATAAAAAAAAATAGTACATCTGCATTTTATTTAAGTATATTCTGTATTTTTTAACATTATGCAACTTTTAAAAATAATTACTAAGTAAACAGAATTTCACAAATATGTTAAAAAAGAGCGGATTTATATACAAAATGATATTCCGAAAATATGCAAAATATATGCAAATTACAGGCATATTATATGCAAAATATGCTGTTCTTTTATATTAAAATAAGAGTAAAAAGATAGAAAAAATATATTTTATCCTTATAATTTAAATAAAAAAAACGTGTTTCTTTAACGTTCAACACATATTATGAATGTAAAAGAACATTATCCCAATAAAATAAAAATAATTTATTTTTACAGTCATAATCAATGTATTTTCTAAATTTTCAACAGTAAACCAATGTCTTCTATCATTTAATATGAATTTATGTGAAAAAAACGATTGGTCTACATCACAAGACATCACAAGATATAGGCACGAAATGTAGGATTTAAGGAAGCAAGTACGGAATTCGTTTTCATATCCGAACGAAATGCCGAAGAATTTCTTAAATATATATTTATGCCAGTTCTTTCTTACACTGATATTCTCAGTTCTCTCTCTCGATATGGCCTGTTCTAAATTTGTATTCGTTTCATATCGAAATTCTTAGAATAAATATATGTACCTACATTAGACTTGTATCAAACAATTTTCATAGAATTTGATAGAAAATGTCAACTGTCAACAAAAATGAAATAAGGACTGCATCGAATAAAATTGTCCGCTACAAATATGAAAAAATCTAGAAATCTAGTAATCGAATTTTTATAGAATAAAAAATTTTATTTCGCAAATTATTTTTAGATTTAAAAAAAATATATAAAAAACCAGAAATTAATATTTTTTAATAAAAAGTTTTAATTTTTCCGGAACCCCTTCCATTAATGTAGTAATGGTAGTGTCCGACACCCTCACAGCTGCTGAAGACCACTTTCTTTTAAAGTCTTGAAGATCTTTGGCCACTTTTTTTGTTGTCTTCATCTCCCTTTTTACTAAAGCCCAGTATCTCTCAATCGGCCTGAGTTCTGGACAGTTTGGTGGATTGGCTTCTCTAGGCACCAAAATCACTGCATTTTGTTGGATCCACTCTAAGGCCGTTTTGCTGTAGTGGCATGAAGTGAGGTCAGGCCAAATAAATGTGGACACTTCATGTTGGCGTAAAAATGGAAACAATCTCTTTTGCAAGCATTCCTTCACATATCTCCTTTTTCCACAACTGCAAATTGCCTGCCAAACAAGGGATTTCTTTGGAAATTTTGTCATATTTTTTATTTGAATTTTTCAGCGACATTTCCTCGAGAATCGGCTGTATAAAATTCCTGCCCAGGTAGTTGAGAAAAGTCCGCTAAAACATAAGTTTCGTCGTCCATTATTCAGCAATCGAAGTTTTTAAAAAGTCTTGGTTCAGCTCGTTTTAGCTCGTTGTTTTGCGGTTACTGGAACTTTTTGGACCTTGTACGTCTTCAGCCCAGCTTCTTTCTTAGTCCTGCGCACGAAAGATTCTGAGCAATCCGCCTTTCTCGCCAATTTCCTTCCGGATATGCTTGGATCTTTCTTTAAAATATTCACAACCTTCTTCGACTTTTCACGATCATGTGGGCCTTTTTTACCAGAACCTTTCTTCCGATCAATACTCATCAATACCCCTACCTCCTTGGCAATTTTTTTAAAAGACCAACTAGGTTGTTTTTGAAAATTTTTAATTATGTTTTCTCGCACTTCCACTTCGTTTGCCATTTTCGCGTTAAATAAATTTTGTATTGACTATAACTGACACAAATTATTTTCTGCCATTTAATTCAGAGCTACTATGATCAAATTTTTTTAATTTGAATCTTGCAATAGCACATTTTGGGAAGATATGTAACGGACAATTTTATTCGACGCAGTCCTTATAAGAAAACCGATATGAAGTGATTTGCAGTGAAATCGGAATTATGAGTATCGAAGCTACTTTGATCCTCATAATTTGGAGGCATTTGGAGACTTCGAGTCGCTTAAATATTTTCAATTGTGTTCTTTATATCGTCTACTAAAAATGAAGGTATATTCAAAAAATTGTCTCACATGTTTTTATCCATGAAATTATATAAATTTTAAAATTAGTAACTCCAACTTAAATTTATCGAAGGAGTTGGTCTGTAATATTTTTTATTTTTTTACTTTAAATTACTCTAGTAATTTACATAAATCATTAAACGTGCGTCTATACGAAAAATTTGGATGATTCATTCAACAATTATGCCACAAATAAGCAAAATACGAAAAATATGCAATATATACGCAAAATATGTAAAGTATATGCAAAATAAGAAATATTCAGAAAATATGCAAAATATTCAAAATATGGAAAACAGATTGACCATAATTCAAATTAGTTTTTAACGATAATTAATTCTGTTTTTGTCCGACTTAAACTTGAGGCTTAGTTAAAATATGCATTTGCATATAAATCCTTTGCTTAAGTATTACTATATTCTGCATTTATTTAAATCATGTATTATCTCAAAGAGCATTGTTATAAATACTTCTGAAAGTCTGTTGAACATATTTATATTCCCGATGACAAAGATGGCAACCTTTATCATCCTCAATTCTGCCAATTTTATTTGTACATAAAATTAAGTTTTTGACAAAAACTCTAATTTTAATTAAATTTTAAAATATGTTTTGTTTCATATCGAAATTTATTCATAAGACCAACTTTAAATTAATATACCAGGATTTAAAACCATTTGGGATATCCGATTCTGTTTCACAAAAATTAAATCGGTTCCGATTCCGTTTCTTAGCGGTCCATGACAGGGACTTAAACTCTTTGGAAATAGGTTTCGGATCTGGTTCCAAGATTTTTAAAATAACGGTTACGGTTCCATTTCCGGCTCCAACGAAAAAATTATTTGAGTTACGATTCCGGTTCCAGTTCCAGTTCCACACATTTTTAATAACGATTCCAATTTCAAAAATCGAAACGGTTACTATTACGATACCGGTAAGATACAAAAACACAAAAAAAAAGAAAAAATCAAGCACAAAAACAACATCAAAAGCACAAAACTAAAGCAATTACATAAAAACAACAGCAAAATAAAAAGCAAACAAACAAAAGCAAATACAAAGAACAAAAACACAAAAACAAAATCAAAAACAAAAACAAAACACAAAAACAAAATCAAAAACTAAAACCAAGAATACAAAAAAAATAAAAACATAAACAAAAGAAAAAAACAAAAATGAAATCAAAATCAAAAACTTAAAAACAAAATCAAAATTAAAATCACAAAAGTACAAAGCAAAATCAAAAAACAAGAGCACAAAATCAATAACGCAAAAATACTAAAAGAAATCAAAAACACAAAATCAAAACACACAAAAACAAAAGAACTACCATTTTACAAGGATAAACACAATTAAGTTCACCGACCTTAGTGAATATTAACAATTTGTTCACTCTTCAATCCGCTGTGTTTCGGGATCCATAAATGATAAAACACTCATGCAAATTTTTTTTCAAAGAGGATGATGTCTAAAATTCTCTCTCACCACTTTAAGTTACATTTGTACTCTAAACGGTGGGACCTACATTTTTTAATGCTTTATGCCGAATCCGAACGACGGGTGAGAGCTTTTCATAGGCAATGTTTTACTCTCGTAGGTAGGCCATTTACTGCCGAGATGTTGCGCAGTATAGACAAATTTTTTCTATGAAAATATGTTGTAGCCTCAATCCAGGCTTGAACATAGGACCTTTCGGCGCGCAGTCCAACGCACTAACCAATGAGCTACCGACGCTAATGTTTTACATCCCAGTATGCCATTCTTATCGATATCGTTACGAGATCAGTGCGAGTAGATGGAGAAATCACACGATATCGGACCTAGACGGTAGGTAGATATTAAAAAGTTCTGTCTAAGTTTTCTCGATACGAGAAATTTTCCGAAATCGAAACTATATCGAAGAAAAAATTGATCAAAGTTCGAGATTGCTGCGAAAAATGTTACGATATTAATTTGATAAAAGTTTTAAATATCGTATCTTGTCAAAGAATATGAATGTACGAACATTTTTTAAAAATAGAATCGAGAATGCAAAGAGATCTAACTTTTTTATCGAAGAAATTCGAGAAAGCTTCGAGGCATCGAAGGTCTCCGAGACATGGCAGACTGGGATGATATAAAAGAAATTTAAAAAAATATATAAATTTTTAAGGAACCCCAGACAAAACTTTTGGCTTGGAAACATTTAGTCGACATATTTCAAACAGACAGAGGCGGAGTTTGTATCACAAGCTGTCTGTTTTCTGTTAGTTCCCAAAATATGCTGCGAATCTGTCGGAATAAGTCATGGAATGTATGGAATTATAATAATTTTAAAATTTAATAATATTTCATTTAAATCGATTTTTAAAACATTTTAAGATTTATCATTTTAAGACTGATAAATCATTTGTAAACAGTGTTGTAATAAGCTCCGACATACATTATAATATCCAGACAAATTTTTATATTGCCCCTTAATACGGAGCATGTTCTAATGGGAACATAATAATTACTACATCCAAATAAAATAAATATATAAACCGAAACATAAATATGTTAAAATTAAAACATTATTTTGAACGACCTGAATATACATATGTTTCCAGTAAAACATATCAGTTGTTTCAGTACAAAAAGTAGTATGTCATAGAAACATATTTAAATATTTTTGGAAAAAAAATCCTTAAAGTAAAATAAAATGTTGTTTTTTTTTATTTGTTTTTATTAAAAATCTTTAAACATGCACAGTGGGAATTTATAATAATAGAATTCACAATTGCACTAGCAGACGCTAAACTAGACGATTTAGGCTCGCTTTATACAGTACAGCATATAGCGCAGGCAAAGAATTCACGGAGGCCTTTGTAAAAAAACATGCCGAATTCTGTTTGAAAATCGAAATACTGATTTTTATTTGTGGTTTTTTCACATTTATATTATTAATTATATACTGCACTATTAAATTATATATTGTACTCTGTTTCTTTTTGTACTTTTTGTAACACAATTTGTATATTTATTTAATTTACAAATAACAAAATTATTATCGTCGCGAACACGTTTTCTCAGCGAACAACGAAAGACGCAAAAGTACGCAGAAAATGCCGATCACCGAGTGTCAGCTTTGTATACAAGAAGAGAGCTGCAAGAATACCTTTATTTACATTTGAATTCATTTTTTTTCGTTTGTTTTCAAGCATCAGTATGTTTAAAATGACCCTACACAGAAAAAAAAAATTCTTCAATATGATGAATTTATTCATAAATATTATGAATTTTTTCACCAACTACCAGTTTCATCATATTGATACCACCGTTCATTAAATGACATATTAATGAATGCATTCATTATATATATGAACAAAATATTCAATACAATGAATTTGAATTGTCATATTGATGAATTTGTTCATAATATTTTTTCAAAAACATTTTTTTTTTATAAAAAAAATCAAAAAAAAGTGTTGTAAAAATTTTATTTAAAAAATAACAGAAAAAAATTTTATAAAAATTATCAGAAAAATAATTTTTAGGGAAGAAAAATAGTTCCGAAAAAACATTTTTCCAAAAAACAATTTTTTGTTCGAAAAAAAAATTTCGAAAAAAAATTGGTTCGAAAAAAAAAATTGTTCGAAAAAAAAAAATTTGTTCAAAAAAAAATTAGTTCGAAAAAAAAATTGTTCGAAAAAAAAATTTTATTCGAAAAAAAAATTGGTTCGAAAAAAAAAAATTCGAAAAAAAAATTGTTCGAAAAAAATATTTTTTTCAAAAATATATTTTTTATAAATATATCTTTTTATTAATAAAAAGTAGTAATTATAATAAATATATTATAAAACATTTTACTAATTTATGCATGTCGAGCAAGCGTTATATAAGAAATAACATACAAGAACTACGTGAGAACTAAGAAATACGGCAAAAAATGAACGAAAAAAAATATTTTGGTAGAAATTTGGTTTAATGAACAGCGTTCTTCAATATGATGAACATATATGTTGTATTTTATGTTTTGGTTCATTAATATGATGAAACGTATTCTTCACATACAATCATCATATTGAAGAACACTTTTTCGACAGTTACCAAGCGTTCTTCATATTTATGATAGCATTCATAACATTGATGGCGCTAGTCATTAATATTATGAATGGTTCTTCAATATAATGAATCATGGTTTGAAGAACGGAATTCATCAATATGATGTACATTTTTTTTTCTGTGTATACATACTTCAAACGACGACAAAAAAGACTTAGGTAGAAAATTCTGCTCAACGACTGCCAACTTCGTATACAAGAAGAATGTTGCAAGAATACATTTATTTAAATGCAATTTCTTTTCTTGTTTGTTTTTAAACATCAATATGTTCAAACGATGGCAAAAGATGGCGTAGATAGAAAATGCTGCACAACGATAAATTATCGAATTAAGACGAGCGTTGCGAACATTCGTTGTATTTGGATTTGATTAGCATTTTCTGTGTTTCGAAACATAGTTTTAACCAAATAAATTGCAAAGAAATAGTTTATTCAAATGCAATTAAAATTTTATGTTGGTATTGTAGCCGCAGTAGCTCAGTGGTTAGTGCGTTGGACTGCGAGCCGAAAGGTCCCCGGTTCAAGCCTGGACTGGGGCTAACAACATCTTTTCATAGAAACATTTTTCTATACCGCGCTACCTCTCGTCAGTAAATGGCAAACCTACGAGAGTAAAACCATTGCCTATGAAAAAGCTCTCACCCGCCGTTCGGATTCGGCAATAAACTGTAGGTCCCACCACTTTGAGTACAAATATAACACGCACAGCTCTAAATGGTGAGAGAGCTCGGCCGAAGTTCTATACAGGACTGTAGCGCCAAACTATTATTATTATTATTATTATTGTAACATATTTATGGTGAATTTGACAGATTCTGCTGGACAATATAATAATGTTAACACGTGAACAAAAATAAATTCAATTTCCATTATAATTTAATTACACTTCATTCCCAATACATGTATGGTAATTTCGTATTACTTTTTAATTACATTCAAACATATTCAAACAAATCTTTTCTATCCGTGTAGATATGTACTGACCAATTTTTTTATTATTATTTCATCCATTACTTCCAGAGATAGAAAACCATAGAAATGTGATTTTTGGGCCATTTTCTGTAACTTTGAACCACTGTATCTCTGAAAGTAGTGGGCGAAAAAAATAGAAAAAAAAATTGTCAATGCATATCATCTTACCCTTTATCAGTTTCCCAAATTTCATTGAAATCGAAGATGGTGATTTCCAACCGCTGGGCGATTTGGTGTGTATTTTTTTTTTTGGTCAAACATTAATTTTGTAGTATTATTTTAAATGATTTGTTAAATTTTATATATTTTTAAATTGGGTTATTTATTTTTGGTTTGGTTTTTGGATATCGTCTTTGTTTTAATTTCTGTTAACGACTTTGGATTTAGAAATGAAATGCATTTTAGTTTCAATTACGGTTTCAATGACCAATGCCCCAACATATGTAAATTAAAAACCCAAACAGATTTAACTATTTTTGTAATAATAATTTAATATTGTAATTGTTTTTATAATATTTCTTTTCAGTAAGCTAAAAAAAACCTCAACTTAGTTCTATTAAATTAATGAAGACTATGTGAAATAAAAAATACACAATTGTGTCGCCTCGATCTGTTTCACATTATATATATTATCGAAATCGAAAATGCGCGTGTTTCGCTCAGTTGCAAATAGTAATCGAAATTGAAAATTGTAAGCATAGGAAATAGGTTAACGATTCGTAACGAACGAACGAACGAATCGTTGTGGGTTGCTTAGAAACAACAATGACAGCTTTTTCCCAGCATTTTCCCTGGCCATCTGGCGGTGCTTTTGCCAAACAAACGAATTCATTCATAAGTGGAGCGAAGCTTTTGACATGTGCTGACTGCAAATGAAATTTATGAATGAAAAGCGCTTTTTTTAGTTTGTTTTTTGGCATGTAATGCGCAGCCTGAAAGCTTTGAGCAATGTCTCGATGCTCTTTGCTTTTGCTTTTGCTCTTTGTTGCACAGTAAGAGCACAGTGGAGCATAATGTGCATTTAATGCGGCAGAGTGAGTTGGACAAAGAGGAAGAAGAAGCAGCAGCACAACGAAGAGAGCGCGAATACCAAACGTACGTATTTTGCGTTTGACGAGCGTGTAGAGAGCGACAGGGGGTGTGACAGGTGCCAGTGTCACGTGCTACGGAATGACGTTTGAAACGAATGCATAAAATAAAATGACGCCGGCGCATGTCAGCGAATTGACGACGTTCTATTGCAAACAACAATAAATTAAAAATGCACGAAATATGGTACAAAATATGTGCAATAAAAAAAATAAAGCAAAAAATGTAAAATTAAAAAAACTTAAATTTTTTTAAAATTTAAAATATAAAATTTAAAAATCTTATTTATTAATCTTTATTATATTTATAGGATAAAAATAAATAATTGTTCTCCTTACAATATTAAAAATATAAAATATTTTTTTAAAAAGAAATAAAATAAAAAAATTAAGTTAACCGGCTACCGCACAGTGGGATGAAACCCAATTCTAGCTGGACAAAATTAAATAACATGATATATTGCTATATTACATCAATTCCAATATGATGTATATGAAAGGGGTCGTGTTATGCATCTGCCACGCCTACCTCCCATGTAAATTTTTAACAATACACCTTTTATTTCCGAACGTTTGCATCATATGAAGATGAAATTTGGTGTATATGGCTACTTTGGCAATACATACAACTTTTCCGAAAATTGTTCTGATCGGCCAACTTCTAAGTCCACTTCCAATATAATCCTTTTTAAGAATATGACATATTTCCGAACTTATGCAGCACTTAAAAATACAATTTGGAGTATATCGCTATATTGGCAGTATTACCCACTATTCCAAAAATTATATCTGCTTCTACGGAATATGCTAAAATCACATATATTTTTGGATTACTTAAACACAGCTTTGATTTAAGATTTCAATCAATTTTTTAAGACAAATATGCAATCAGTATATCCATATTTTATTTAACCAATAACACTGTTCTACAAGGATTTTAATCTGGACTGAAACCTATCAATTCTGGTTGATTTCGGTCTCCTAATTCTTGCTGCGTACTCGTACTCGTACAATTATGAACTTTGAAGTTGTTAAAACGATTAGTTTAGGATCTAAAGAGTCCGTACTTTTTTTTATTCAAAATCGATTATAATTTCCAAAAATGCAAGTGTATACAATTTTTAATGATATGGTCGGATAGAAGGGTCCTTTTTATATTAGAAAATATAAGTTAGACGATACACATTTTTGAATAACTCCTTTAATAACACTTCAAAAACAAAATAATACGAATTTGAGTATTTTTTTATACAACATCGATTATAATTTCCAAAAATGCAGGTGTATGCAATTTCTAATGATAGAGTCGGATAGAAGAGTCCTTTTTATATTATAAAATATAAGTTAGACGTTACACATTTTTGCATAACTCCTTTAAAAAACTTAAAATAAAAGAAATCTGTTTTTGAATTGCTCTTTTTTTTGGAACTCGACTATATTGGCAAAATTTTAGGCAAACGCTAAATCTAATGATTAATCTACATAACGCTGTTCCAGTGTTATTGAAAACGATATAAAAGACTCAACATTTATTTTATGTACAATTTTTTATTGCATTCAAAATATAAAAATATATTTTTTTAACTTGTTTTCCGAGTTATATATGTTTATAAATTACAAAAATGCAAGTAAATGCAAAATGTATTCAATAATTCATGTAGAAAAGACATCAATAAATGCAAATTTGTGTGTTAGCCGCTACACATTTTTGCACAATTTTTTAAAATCTCATAATAAAAAAAAATAAAAATCAAATCATTTTATAACACTTATTGAAGCTCTTGTATGAGAGCTACCAGAATAAAATAATGGTTAGTAGTAAGGTATTTCATTGTTGTATGATATACAAGTATAATTTAAGTCCAATATAAATTCATACAATTTATATTACGTTTAGAATGCAAGCTTAATATACAATAAAAATATGATAACACTACATTATGCATTGCCATAGCAACACAGAGACCCATCTGCGAAAATCTAAATATGAACTACAGTGATATAACATATTACAAATCTAATGGAATTAGTTTTAATATCTTTAGATGTGTTCCGTTTTTGCTATTTTGTCCAAATTGATTTGAATTTTATCCCACTGTGTACCGCACCAAATAAATGAAATATTTATTTGGAATCTCCCAGAAACTAATAAAAAAGAAGAAAGATCAAAAGTGATTGTTTGAGAATTTTAAAATGTGGGGTCACCGAGGTTCTTATTTTTTTCGCAGAGCTGCATGACAACTTGAGGGAGAAGGGAATTTCCATTTTTAATATTTCGAAGTACTCTTTTTTTTTGGAAAATATAGTTTTCAAAAAGACAGTTTTTTAATTTAGAGAGGGAGGGAAGTTTATTGCTGTCGTTTTTATGAGAGCAATACTCTAAAAAATAATTTTAATAAATGCAAGATTCTTGCAAGAACAAGCACCATCATGTATATAGAAGAGCAAGAACATGACTATTATGCCTTGTTCTTTTGTTGCATTGCACTCACGAACTGACCATTGAATTTTTGTTCTTTTCATATAACGATCAGTTACAAGAATAACCATGATGAGGGTAAAATTTCTACTAGTTTATGAAGCAATAATAAAATCTGTAAACAATTTAAAGTCGAGTAAAATCATTGTGAATAAAATCAAAACAATCAACAAAGTCAATTTTTAAAAACGTATTTAATATATAAAAAATTAAATTAAATCTGATATAAAATAAATAGAAATTAAATGTAAAAATATAATTTGAAAAAAAAAATTAAATCAATTAAATCAAATCAAACAAAAGCGAATGGATTCTAATCAAAAATCAAAGCTGTTAGCTGTTTAAACCGTTTTACCGAAACCGTTATAGGAAAATCAAATATTAAACGATATCCAAAACCGATATAAATAAATCGAATTCAATAAAAACACACGCAATTCTAAGCATTACATATACAAAGCTGTTTGTTTCTTTTTTCATCGCTACGCTAATGTCGTTCGACGTCCGAATATGGATGTGCTTTGTGCTGTGTTGTTTCTGCCACTACGCTAGTGTTATTTGTGGAGCACGCATATGCACTGAAATTTCATATTCAGTGCCATACCATGCCATCATGCCAAAGGGGCGAATGTGTAATTTTTCACATCTGCGTTTTTTACATTTTTGAATGTAGTTTTCCTCCAGTATATTGTGGTTTTGTTGAATATTTCTAGCCACAAAAGACAAAACCAAAAGGCCGAATTTGAAAAACTGAAAATCTTGTCATGTCAAAAGGGCGAATTTTTTCGTCATGTCAAAAGGGCGAATATTTTCGTGTTTTCGTCATAACTTTTTACTGGTGCAAGATAAAATAGTAGTTTTAAGCAATTAATTGATTGTTTTTAAAGCACCTATCGATCGGCATCGTTATTTAAAAATAATTTTGTTGCAAATAAAAAAACTTCGAAAAATTATTTGTAAATAACGATGTCAATCGAAAGGTGCTTTAGAAAAAAAACTATTAATTGCTTTACACTACAATTATCTTGTACCAATAAAAAGTAATGGCAAAAAAACGAAAAGATTCGCCTTTTTGGCATGACACGATTTTCAATTTTTCGAATATTGATATTTGCAAGCAATAAATTTTTATAGGTACAAGATAAAATTGAAGTGTACAGCAATTAATCGTTAGTTTTTAAAGCACCTACCGATTAGCATGATTATTTAAAAATAATTTTCCAAACTTTTTTCTTGCAAATAACAAAAATTCAAAAAATATTTTAAAATAATGATGCCAATCGATAGGTGCTTTAAAAACGAACAATTAATGCGTTTATATCACTATTTGAACTTGTACGCATAAAAAGTTATGTCAAAAAAATTAAAATATTTGCGTTTTGGTCAGGATATAGCCACTTAAAATCCGTATTTCCAATTCAGTTATTTGTCCAAATCAAAAGTAATTTAAAATACGTTTTGTTAATTGACAAAAAAGTTTTGAAAAACTAATACTAATTTTTAAAGCAATTCAAATATTATAATTTTATATCCCAATATTTTTAAAAATGCACATTCGGCCCTTTCGCATATCAATAATAATAATAATTTTTAATTGTTAAGTCATGAAGTTTTTTTTTTAATTGGAGTGCATTTAATTTATAAAACAAAAAAATATATTTTTAATATGTAAACATTTTAACAGTGTACCTACATTTTACTGATATTGCTTTTTGTATTTTTTGTTGTTTCGCATATCTACTGCTTCTTTTCAAAGTGCAACAACAAAAAATGTGAATCCAACAACACAGCATTTAAGCTTGTGTTTGCATTTTGAGTGGACAATTTTGTATACAACAAAGAAAACTCGTGGGTGTTGTTGTACAAGAAGTGTTTGTTGCCAGCTGGATGGCTGTAAGAGAATACACAAAAACTGAAATATGTCTTTATTTTTCTTATATTTTGGAATACCATACAATCTAATTTGATAAAAAATAGGGAAAAAAAGATAAATTTAAAAATATATATTAAAATGTAAAATGTAAAATATAAAAAAAATAAAAATATGAAAATATAAATTAAAAATGTAAAATATAAAAAATTAAAAATATGAAAATAGAATAACCTACAATATAATCTGATCTTTTTTTAATTTTTTTTTTCATCAGATAACATTGTAGGTTATTCTATTTTAATATTTTTAATTTTTTTACATTTTAAATTTTTTATTTCTATTTTCAAATTAAAAACACAAATAAAACATGTAAAAAAATTAAAAATATTTAAATTTATTTATAAAATTAAAAATTTTACTCTAAAAATTCCAGAAATCGCCAACTACAAACTGCATAAATCCAACAACAACAAATCAAAAAGCAGACTCTTTTTAAAGTCACTGCGTCGCTGCATTGTTGAGCTCAGCTGCGCAGCGCAGTGCTGCCTGTCCTTAAAGCAGCGAAGCGTCGTCTGTGGGATTTTTTTTTGTATGTGGAACGAGGCCAGCATGGTATGCATGGCATCGTCAGAGGCAAAACAAAAGCAGTCGTGAACATCAACAACAACAACTATGTGTTATTATTGTTGTTGTTATAGCTGTTGTTGTTATTATTGCTTGTCTTATTATTGTTGTTGTTGTTGCATTGTTTTGCAAATTTATGACATTGCAACGTAACAGGAACCGGAAACAGTCTGCTAAACACTTTTGCATTTGTCATTTTGAAGAGAGTGACAACAACAACAAGAACAACAAAAAGAAGAGCAAACCAACAACAACAATAACAACACCAAATACAAAACAAACGAGTTCATGACCGGCTTTAACCGATTTTATGCAAAACTGCTGCGACTGCGAAGAGCTGCTGCTGCTACTGCGACGTTGACCATCGTTGAACACATCATCATCAGCAACTGTCTGGGGGCTCAACGCAGCAGCAGCTGCTACGCTACAAAATTCGATTTGACTGTCGAACTTGTGCCAGCTACATGGGTTAAAGTTTGACCCATTTTTTGACGACGATGTCCACGGGCAGAGTTCAAAGTGCAGCAGTGTCTGTGTGTCACTGGTTGTCTGTCTGTCTGCCTGTCCGTCTGTCTGTCTGTTCACGTGTGCGTATTATTTTGTCTGACATCTTTAAACGCATTTGGCACTCTCAATGGATTTTTCGATATGGCAATGCCGACCACAACCAGTGTTGATAAGTGTGATTATAATTTTTATGCTTTTCGGTGCATTTTTCGTATTAAAGTACCTTACTATTGAGGTTTTTTTAGTATTTGAATTTTTATCATTTTATAATGAACATAAATTGAATTGAAATCATTTTTAGTCCGTATTTTTTAAGTCAGTCTTGCTGTCTGTGCACATTCACAGTAACTTGAGAAATACTACACTCAGAAAAAATTTCATAAAATCCCATTAAATTTGTTTCAATAGGACAGTAATTGATTTAATAGTATACAAAAATAAATATTTTCATACAAACTCAAAAATAAATTTATAGTATTTATAAAATATGATAAACAATTAATTCAATATGTATTAATTGTTTATCATATTGACTAATTTCACTAGTAAAAACTATTAATTTTATAGTATTTTTTTTTCTGAATGTGATTTCTGTATTTATTTTAAACATATTTTCAGACTCTTGAATAAAAAAATATATTTGTAATTATTACACACAAAATACATAAATTTGGAAAATTTAGTTATTAAATTTAATACACTCAGAAAAAAGTCATATTGAAATTGATCGATAAGTCAGTTATTGATTCAATAGTACACAAAATTAAATATTTTCATATAAACACAAAAACAATTTAATAGTATTTTGTAGTTTTTAATGGTATTTACCTATTAAAATAATAATTTATCCTATATAATCCTATCCTATATAAATATAAATTAAATATAATTCAAAAATTTATCAAATTAACATTTGTCAATTATAGCCGCGGTAGCTCAGTGGTTAGTGCGTTGGACTGCGAGCCGAAAGGTCCCCGGTTCAAGCCTGGACTGGAGCTAACAACATCTTTTCGTAGACACATTTTTATATACCGCGCTACCTCTCGTCAGTAAATGGCAAACCTACGAGAGTAAAACTATTGCCTATGAAAAGCTCTCACCCGCCGTTCGGATTCGGCAATAAACTGTAGGTCCCATCACTTGAGTGAGAGAGCTCAGCCTAAGGTCTTATAGGACAGTAGTGCCAAACTATTATTATTAATTATAAATTATGTTTTTGATTGATTAAATACTAAATAAATAAAATCAAAAATGTCAACACTGGTCACAACTGGTTACAGCGAACCTACATCGTCGTCGACGACGTCGGTGTTACTCTGCAACGCCGTCAACACACAGCCAACAGAAGGACTAACGGACAGACAGAAAGACAGCCATACAGACGAACAAGAGTCGTTCGTGCTACCGGAAGATGGCAGTAAATTCAACGTTATTGCGGAAGCCAACGAAACAGCAACAACAGCGTTTACAAGAACACAATAACACTTACAACAACAACAAGAAGAACTATTACAGCAACAAGAACAACAACAGTAGTACAAACAAAACTGTCTACCAACAATTGCAACAACAATGCTAACACTAACAACAACCTACCACTTTACCTACAACTCCAACAAGAACGACAATAAAACAACAGCAACAATAAAAATGCCTCGTGCAGCGAACTCTTCTTCGTGCCACCGATGCCTGCACGAAGCAGCAGACGTCTTGTCACCCACATAACATGTTACGTGTCTGCGTGTCGGTGTCGGTGTCGGTGTCGTTGGCGGTGGCTCTGCCTAGGAGTTGGTCGGGTAGGTGGTACGTTGTTTGGTGGTCGGCTTGTCTGACTGGATGGTTGGAGGTCGTCTGCGAGTCATAATCTCTGCTGCAGCAGTAGCTATGCTTAAAGAGAAATGCGGAAATCTGGCACATGATAGAGAGAGTATTAAATGAGAGATTATTTTGCGAAGAGTTGCCAGACTAAATTCCATTGTCATTTTAAGATCATGCTGATCTCAAATATTATTTAAAGTTTATTTTTTAAACCCCATATTATCCATTTAAAGTGTTCTATTTTAATTATTTGTATAGCAAATTACAGATATTTTTACTAAAAATCGCTGAAGGAAAAAAATGTTGGGCCCAAGCTTAGTCCACTCCTGTGTCAAAAAGTTTCGATTTACAGTTTTTGTTAACTTTTACTCAAAATATTTTTTATATAATTTTTGCTGAAAAAAATAAAATTGAAATTTATATTTTATTTTATTAAAATAAATTTAATTTATAAAAATAAAAATTTAAATAAAAATAAGTATTTATTTTTTTTAATTTATATTTGTTAAAAAACATTTTTTTATTATTACCAAATTTTGTATTTTTTTTTTATTTAATTTTATTGTATACTAGCTGAACCCGTGCACGACTCGTGTAAAGATTTTGTGAATGCAAGGATATGGAGCAATATTATTAATATTAAAAACGTTTTTATTATTTATATCGGGGACCCGTGCTTCGCTGTGAACGTTTTTTTTATTGGTTTCATAAATGTAGTAAACAAAACAAAAATAATTCTCCGCTAAAACAACTTTTCTCATAGACTTCTTCCCAGTAGAAATCTTCCCAGTAAAATTCATCCCCATAGAACGCTTTCCCGTAGAGTTCTTCCCCGTAGAGTTTTTCCCAGTAGAAGTTTTACTGTGGTGAGTTTTAGTGTGGTGAATTTTATAATAATAATAGTTTGGCACTACAGTCCTATAAGAATTTAGGCCAAGCTCTCTCACCATTTTGAGCTGTGCGTGTTATATTTGTACTCAAAGTGGTGGGACCTACAGTTTATTGCCGAATCCGAACGGCGGGTGAGAGCTTTTCTTTGGCAATGTTTTACTCTCGTAGGTTTGCCATTTACTGTCGAGAGGTAGCGCGGTATAGACAAATGTTTCTATGTAAAGATGTTGTTAGCCCCAGACCAGGCATGAACCGGGGACCTTTCGGCTCGCAGTCCAACGCACTAACCACTGAGCTACCGCGGCTACAATGTGGAGAATTTTCGAATACAATTTCGAATAGAAAAATTTGTTTTTCCTTCAGTTTGGTTTTTAGTTTTATGTTATTGCTTTTGTTTTGTGTTTTAGCTTTTAAATATTTTTTTGTATTTGAGTTTTTTGTTTCATGTTTGTAAGTGCCAAGTTATATCGTTTTGAAAGTTTAGGCTGTATCGGAGGTGCCACGCCCCTTTTTCCAATCCCGCCCATATATAGCATATCATTCCTTCCAGACCCTACCGTATTTGTGGTAAAAATTTCAAGCAAATCGGATTAGTCGTTTAGACGGAGAAGCGCAACAAACAAATAAACAAACAAACCAACCAAGAGATTTATTATTTTAATAGGATATATTATTTTTAATTTATTTTAACAAATTTTAAAATATTTTAATACTAAATTTTGATAATATTATTTTTTTAACTAAAAGTTTTTCTTTATTTTGAATTTTTGTAATTTTGATTTCTTTTCATTTAAGTTTTTAACCAAAATTTGTACTACAAAATTTATAAAACTTAAAAAAAACACGGTATTGCCCACCTCTCTTGTATTTATAATCTCATCTTCTGCCAAAAAACAAAAGTTGGCAACACTGTTCAGAGTGTGTGAAAGAAGAGCGCGCGCAAAAGTATGTCGCAGCGCATAGTTGGTTGAACGATGACAAGTGCAACGTAGCCTGCAGAACAAACGAATGAAAGAACGAACGACCGTCCGACCGACCGAGCGACCGGCCTACGATACGATAAACCGGCAGAACTCCCGCGCCGAGTGCTGCTATGCAAAAAAAAAAAACAACATGTGCAATCTGGGCATTTTTACAAAAGCAACAACTACAACAAAAACAGCTAGAAAAATAACATAAAACAACAACAATAGTAGTTGATGTTGTTGTTGTTGTCGACGAAGCCTTTGCAGTGACTCGTTGAGAATGTCTGCTGCACTCTGCGCCTAGAAAAATTAAGACTTGTTCTTCTTCTGCTGCTTGTGCTGCTTCTTCTTTACATCGGTCGGCATCGGCTTCGTGTCAGTTGCAAGCAAATGCTTCCATTGTATGATGCACGTGCACAACTTGTATTGGTGTGAGTGTGATGTGGCGTAGTGTGTGCGTTTGTTGTGCCACATGTTTTGCGTGTATTTCACACACTTGCAAAATTCAAAAACTATTTAAATAATGGCGAATGATTAAAAATTAAGAAACACTTTTTCATTTTATATTTAGTTTTAATGAATAAATTTTGTTTTAAATGAAAGTTTTCTAATTTTTTGTTGGCAAAATTTTCAATATTTTTAGAGAAAAATTAAATTTTTAGTGAAATTTTTAATTATGAGTAAAAAATGTAATTTGTTGTGAAAAAAATATTTTTTAGTGAATGATTTAATTTTTAGTGAAAAATTGAATTTTTAGTGAAAAATTGAATTTTTAGTGAAAAAATTGAATTTTTAGTGAAAAATTGAATTTTTAGTGAAAAATTGAATTTTTAGTGAAAAATTGAATTTTTAGTGAAAAATTGAATTTTTAGTGAAAAATTGAATTTTTAGTGAAAAATTTAATTTTTAGTGAAAAATTTAATTTTTAGTGAAAAATTGAATTTTTAGTGCAAAATTGAATTTTTAGTGAAAATTTGAATTTTTAGTGAAAATTTGAATTTTTAGTGAAAATTTGAATTTTTAGTGCAAATTGAACTTCTAGTGAAAAATTGAATTTTTAGTGAAAAATTGAATTTTTAGTGAAAAATTGAATTTTTAGTGAAAAATTGAATTTTTAGTGAAAAATTGAATTTTTAGTGAAAAATTGAATTTTTAGTGAAAAATTGAATTTTTAGTGAAAAATTGAATTTTTAGTGAAAAATTGAATTTTTAGTGAAAAATTGAATTTTTAGTGAAAATTTGAATTTTTAGTGAAAATTTGAATTTTTAGTGAAAATTTGAATTTTTAGTGAAAATTTGAATTTTTAGTGAAAATTTGAATTTTTAGTGAAAATTTGAATTTTTAGTGAAAATTTGAATTTTTAGTGAAAAATTGAATTTTTAGTGAAAAATTGAATTTTTAGTGAAAAATTGAATTTTTAGTGAAAAATTGAATTTTTAGTGAAAAATTGAATTTTTAGTGAAAAATTGAATTTTTAGTGAAAAATTGAATTTTTAGTGAAAAATTGAATTTTTAGTGAAAAATTGAATTTTTAGTGAAAAATTGAATTTTTAGTGAAAAATTGAATTTTTAGTGAAAAATTGAATTTTTAGTGAAAAATTGAATTTTTAGTGAAAAATTGAATTTTTAGTGAAAAATTGAATTTTTAGTGAAAAATTGAATTTTTAGTGAAAAATTGAATTTTTAGTGAAAAATTGAATTTTTAGTGAAAAATTGAATTTTTAGTGAAAAATTGAATTTTTAGTGAAAAATTGAATTTTTAGTGAAAAATTGAATTTTTAGTGAAAAATTGAATTTTTAGTGAAAAATTGAATTTTTAGTGAAAAATTGAATTTTTAGTGAAAAATTGAATTTTTAGTGAAAAATTGAATTTTTAGTGAAAAATTGAATTTTTAGTGAAAAATTGAATTTTTAATGAAAAATTGAATTTTTAGTAAAAAATTGAATTTTTAGTGAAAAATTGAATTTGTAGTGAAAAATTTTAATTTTTGTGAAAATTTAAATTTTAATGAAATTAGAAATTGAATTGAAAAATAAAAAATAGTTTGCAATTTTACATAAAAACCGTATTATAAAATGTCCGCATTACCAAAATTAACCCCCCTTATTTTGTAAAACGAAACGTGAGTCGTTTTCAGTAACAGCTTAATTTAATTTTAATTTTTCATTTCATCGTCGTTTTTATTTCATTTAATGCCAACAAATTCTGTCACTGGAATTTTTTACGTTTTTTTTCGTTTCGATTTAAAAAAATAAGGAGGTAAATATAAAAAATAGTTATCATACTGTATGTCATAAGGTTGCTCATACGCCATAGATCGAAAATCATATGACGTATGAGTAACACTTTCCTAATTATAATAAAAATAAATTAATTTTGAATCTGTCATTTTTTTTTTTAAATGTTTCGTTGTATAGGAATACTTATAATGTAACCCATATAATTTCAAAATATTACCATAATAGTCAAACATATTCCCTACAAGTAGCCGCACTTAAACATTCTAATTACCAACATTACTCTGATCTACATCCTCGTCTCTAATTATATTTGCCACCGCAATGCATTTAAAGCCATCAAAAGAAGGTACTCGCGATACAATCGATCGCAATGACTTTAATTAAAGGACTCTCAAAAGATGTCTGCAATAAAAGAAAACCAAAATTCATGACATGATTCGAGAACATGGCCAGAAAGCATCCGATGGATATTGTAATGAGCAAAATAATATTGTTGGTTGGTAACTAAGTAGTATGGTGTTGCTCAACTGAAGTTGGCACGAATTCAGACTGTTGCCGCAGACTGTTGCCGCAGACTGTTGCCAATATTGTCAACTGCATAATGTGTTGTCTCTGTGTGGCTGCCTTTATACGTTTATTATTATTACTATTATTAGTATTTGCTTTTCTTGGGTTGGATGGTCGGGTACGCTTGGGTTTGGGTCGGTTTTAGTTTGATTTCTGTTTGAGTCGGTCGATGCCAAAAAAACCAAAACATTTTGCTACTAGTTGAGTTGAACAGTTTACTTGGGTCGTAGCGACATTTTAAACAGCAAACCTACTAATAGAGTCCATCATGTCGCACACTGAACGCCCCCATAACGAACGACGTCCTATGTGTGTTCTAAACATGTTCTGTGGTTCTCTGTCTGTCTTTTTGTTTATATGTCTCTATGTCTGTCCTGCTCTTTTCTGACAGTAGGCGGAGTTGTTTACATTTTTTGTAGGCCCATTAATAGATGTAATTTGGAGGAGAGAACGACGACAACGACTAACTGACTGTAGTTGAAAAACACGAATGGTAATGAACCGGTACTTCACGCGTTATACTACTACGTATATCTGCTTTTATCCAGAATAATAAATTCTCGAAAGGACCAATTAATCCAAAATTAATTACTTCACATTCCGAAGTAAATAATAACATTTTCTCTATTTCGAAAGGAACCAATAATCCTATCCTATACATATAATAAATCTCTTTTTTGGTTTGTTCCACTTCTCGGTCTAAACGGCTGATCCAATTTTCTCGAAATTTTGACCACTTAGGGAGCCTAAATGAATTTTCATACCACCAATCCGCTCTAAACAAAACTTAGCACAGCGACTCTTTCTGGAGAACAATACAACCTATACTTTCAAAACGATATAACTCGGCACTTACATCACCTAGGAACTTGAAACAAAAGACTCTAAAAAATAAAATATTACAAAAATAAAAAAACAAAAGAAAAAAAAAACAGAAACACAAAAGCGAAAACAAAATCAAAAACACAAAATTAAAAACAAAAACACAAAACAACAGAAAAAACAAAAGCAGAAACACAAAAACAAAATCTTAACGTCAAAAATAAAAACAAAATCCAAAAAACACAAAAACTGAACCTACAAGCAAAAACACCAAAAATGGAAAACACAAAAATAAAAGCAAAAACACAAAAATCTAAAGAAAAAGAAAAAACGAAATCAAGAACACAAATACAAAAGAAAAAAGAAATAGCAAAGCAAAAAACACAAAAATAAAATAACAAAAATGAAAGAACAAAAAAATATAATAAGAAAAAAGGCAAAAACAAAATCAAAATCAAAAGCTAAAACGCAAAAACACAAAAGGAAACAAGAAACTCTAATAAAAAAATATTACAAAAACAGGAAAACAAAAGCAAAAAAAAACATAAAAGCGAAAACAAAAGCAAAACACACAAAAACAAAATCTTAGAGTCAAAAAGTCAAAGCAAAAATACAACCAGTTGGGAAGGTTAGATCACATGGGAAATTTTAAAGTAGGTGTAATTATGATAGTTAGGATTATCAAAATTATAGTCGGTCTAAGCCGACTATAAATACCCTACACATATGTGTGGTTACCATTCAAAGTGATATATAGGTCACCAGGGTATACGAATCCTGAAAATAACTACAAACATTCAATCGCTGAAGAATTTCCATTCATTTGATACCCATATTTACAAATGGGTAGGTGTACCGAATTTCGATTTTTTTTTTTTTGTGAACCACAAGTCTTTTCGCCGGAAAACATTATTATCATGTATTTGAGCATGATATCAATATATATTTGACCAACAAAGTTTACCTAAGCACGTATACATAAAAATTGATCTTTATATGTACATTTTATATGTGGTATTTGAACATAAGTGGTCGGATCATAGGTCACCATGGACCGATCTTGCCAATTTTTTCGCACATACAGCGTAGGTATATTAGTAATCTAAGTTATAAGTTTCATTTATCTAGCTCTTCAATTTTAAAAGTCTTAGGGATTTCAACAGACAGACAGACAGACGGACAGACAGACGGACAGACAGACAGACGGACAGACGGACATCGCTAAATCGACTCAGGAGGTCATGCTGATCAAGAATATATATACTTTTCCATACCGGAGATGCTTTCTTCTGGGTGTTACAAACGGCGTACCAAACTGAATATACCCTTTCACTCTTAGTGTAGGGTATAAAAACAAAATCAAAAACTCAAAAACTGAACCTACAAGAAAACCACCAAAAATGGAAAAACACACAAATAAAATCAAAAACACAAAAGCAAAAAACAAAAAAATAAAACAAAATAACAAAAAAATATATAATAAGAAAAATAAAAAAAACGCTAAAAACAAAATCAAAAGCTAAAACGCAAAAACAATAATAAAGGAAAATGCGAAAGCATAAGCAAAAACGCAAAAAGAAAAGCTAAATAAAAAAGTTAAAACAAAACAAAAAAAATTAAAAAAAAAAAAAACATAAAATCAATTTCTAAAATAAAATCAAAAGCAAAAAAGAAACAGAAACAGAAACAAACAAAAAAACGAAAACAGGCAGAAAAACAAATCATAAGCTTTTTGAAAACAAATGTAAAAGCAAAATGGGGCACAAAAGTCTAACAAATAAAATGGAGCAAAAACCAAAACAAACGAAAACAGAAGATAAATACAAAAATTAAAAAAAATAAAAAAACAAAACAAAAACATAATGAGCAAAAACACTAAAAACAATATATGAAACAAAAGTAAAAACACGAAAACAAAAAACCAAAATCAAATCTCATTTCGACTAAGAACAGCATACATTTTTTATAATTCGCATTATATTTTTTTACTACACTTTTATTTTCTTCAGTACCTATATAAGTAGTAGAAAATGAACAACTATAATTAAAAAAATGATTTAAAAACAAAAAAATAACAAGAAAACCCTGTTGCAAAATAGCCCGGTTATAAAATACTAATGGTTAAATAACACTAGACAACAAATGGAGACCTTTTTTAATCCTCCTCGATCTTAGTATGATTTTCGATGGATTTCAAGATTCTAATCACTACCTCATAATCCGTTTTTCAGATTGCCTGTTGTTTTTGAGTTATTACGTAATACAAATATATGGCAATTATCGTGTTTTTCTACAGATTTTGAACTTTAATATTTCACAGATTTGAGTTATCGATCCAATTTCATTTATATTCCTCTGAGAATATTTCAACTAATATTTTAAAATAAATTCGGATTAATCTGACCGAAGTTATGACCAGGCAAACACAAAAAATATTGATTTTAAGGTGTACCTATTATTTATTGCATAACATGTATAGTTTTCATAATTCAATAAAATTATATATTATATGTGAAACTAGATGCATAATTCTATGATTCGTCTTACTTTGTTTTTACAAATCAATCTTTAAGTCTTCAGATTAAATACAAATTCACGCTTACGATTTTTATTAAAATTTTCTTTTGCAGTGCTAGTTTTAATCAATATAATTTTCTTCTCCATCTATTATTCATAGCAATTTAAACAAAACATTTAACCTGTAGAATTTAGCTATGCATTAATGTATTACTTCCATGGGTTTGTCTCAGTATCCTACAATAGAGTCAAATGAAGATCACCTACTAAATATTCATATTTTTAAAATAAAATAAAATAAAATAAAATAAATAATAAAAAAAAATTTTTTTGATTTACAAACACAAAGAAAAAGGAAGTATAGAATTAAAGATTAAGATTGATTATGACAATCATAAATGTTATGCAACAAATAATTCATAAAATTCATGTTTTTGAGTTTGACTGGTCATAACTTTGGTCGGATCAATATGAATTTCATGTGGTTTATTACAAAATATTAGCTGAAGTATTCTCAATGAAATATAAGAGAAATATGATCTCAAATCTTTAAAATAGTTATTGACCAAAATATGTAGAAAATCACATGAATTGCCATATATTTGTTTTACTTAATAACTTAAAAACTTGAAGCAATCTGAAAAAAACTGAGTATGAGATAGTGATTAGAATCTTGCCGTCCATCGGAAAATCATACTTAGATCGCGGATAATTTTTGTTGTGCTGTGTAATATTTAATGTTCAAATTCACAAAACGAAATAGTAAAAATTTAAAGTTTATACCCATAGCCGATTCTTCTCGAATAGACCCACATTTCGCCACATTACGATATAATGAAGACTTAATATCTTATGAACAAAAATGGTATTACCAATAATACATAATATTTCGGAATATAACTTAAATAAAACCCAACGGAATTCACTAAAGAAAAAAACATGTTCAACAGAAATAATTATTTCGTTGGAAAAGTGGAAGTAATTGACTTCCCGAAAATTGTTCCCCAGAAAATTATATCTCAAACAGTTTTTTCTGATAATCCTTTTTAGATCCTATTCTTCCCTACGCAATACGATAAAAAATGATTTCCCTGACACATACAATTCTTTCCCTGACAATTATTCCCGGTAAAATTATTCGCAGGTCACTTTTTCCATGAAACAATCGTCCCCGAACACCGATTCCCAAGAAATTATTACATCGTGGTAGAAGTTAAACTAGGCAAATACAATTTTTCCAAAAACTTAATTTTTAGTTTACTGATTAATTGGTTTTTTCGTTAATGTACGATAAAAATATTCAATGCCAAGATTTTTACTGAATTAATTTGAGTATTCTGAACAAAATTTCCTCACATCTAAATAATTAAATTGAATCATTGAATTTCATCTAAAAATATGATAAATAATTGAATATACCATTTGGAAGCGTATAACAGATTATTAAATGATGTGGAATTTTTAAAGAAGATTCCCGGCAGTGTAAGCTTTTTAATACAAACTTGGTCTGCTTGAAATTGTCAGAAATAAATTTCTAAACAATCATAAAACAAATGTAAAAAATCAAAAACATTAGCAAATCCAAAAATTTAACACAAAACATAAAAATTGAAAACAAAAACACAAACAGAAAATCAATCTCAAAATAAAAGAAACAGAAACAAACTAAAACGAAAACGAAATCCATCTGGAATACTGCAGATTTGTCCGCGGAGTCTACAGGATCACCGTGGTGTCTTTGGACTGTGTCGACACCCTGCGCGATCTGGTGGAAAGGTTGCCTGAGCCATGGGCAGACGCTAAGCTACGGCTTGTGGCTATGAGCGACATACCCGTTCTGCGTAAGGCAACCTTCTTCGTCAGAGCAAACGGGGCGAAGCGACCCACGTGTGATATCCTTAGGATTCTGGCGAGGCAGAACCGTGGGCTGAGAGTGGAACTTTGGGAGGTGTTCCACAGGGATGAGATGACCGATGGAAACCTCATCGTTGTGGGCATTGCCCAGAACTCCATCACGACACTGGAGAAGTCTGGGGGTCGTGCCTTCTTCCTTACGTCATCCGTACCCCACAGGGTGGCATTCTCTCACCGCTACTCTGGGTCGTCACCATAAACAGTCTGCTAAGAAGACTAACCGAGGCTGGTTTACATGCTGTCTGCTACGCAGACGACATCGCCATCCTTGCCTCGGGGACACATCCTCTTCTCCCTTCTAGACGAATCCAAGAAGCCTTGGATATCTCGCCTGAATGGTCATCACCTAGGGGATTAAATATAAACCCCCAAAAAACTTAAATCTGTCTCTTTACTAGGAAAAGGAAGCTACCTAGCTATCCTCTTCCACAGGTAAACGGAGAGATACTGGCACTTACAGGTCAAGTCAAGTACCTTGGAGTTATCCTGGATTCTAAACTTAACTGGAAGGCACAAATAGCTAGGAGAGCCACAAAAGCCGTTAGGGTTTGGGCAACCTGCAGAAGATGTATTGGTCCAACATAGGGACTTCGACCAAAGATGACCCACTGGATTTTCACCAGCGTTGTACGACCAATACTCACATATGCGTCACTTGTATGGTGGACAGCTTTGGGACGAAAATGTAACATCGAACCACTCGAGAAAGTGCAACGGGCGTGTTGTCTCGGCATTTCAGGTGCGATGTCTACCACTTCGACCAAAGCTATTGAGACTATTCTAAACATACGCCCAATACAAATTCAAGTTAAATATGAGGCCGCGGTCGCAGCGGCTCGTCTAAACATCCTTGGGGGATGGCTCAATTCCGAGACATTAACCAATCACCAAACCATAATTAACTCAATTCCTAATACTGTTTCTACAGGTAATTGGAACTGCGACCGCATCCCGGAGGAAACCAATCATACCGCCGCAAAGTTCGCTTTCCCGACTAGGGAGGAATGGGACAACGGCCAAGTATTGTCTAGCAATCCGGGGATCCACCTCTACACTGACGGATCAAAATTAAACGGTCACACTGGAGCGGGCTTTTTCTGTGAAGCCTTTTCTGCAAAAGAAAGCCTTCGTCTGCATGACCACAACACTGTCTTTCAGTCGGAAGTAGTGGCTATAACAGAAGGGGCTAAATTTATACAAAGCACTCACTGTGTAGACAAGTGTATTAAAATTTTCTCAGACAGCCAAGCTGCCATTAGAGCTTTATCTACGGACAAGGTGAAATCCAGAGTAGTTCTACAATGTAAAGAGGCCCTTGCTGATCTCTTACTTGTTAACACTGTGGACATTATCTGGGTCCCAGGACACTGTAACATTGAGGGGAACGAAATAGCCGACGAATTGGCGAGAAATGGATCAGAAATGGACACAATCTCAGTCATAACCGGCAGACCTTTCCAATTTCTAAAAAACGAGATGATCTCATGGGCTTATCGACTTCACAAAAAATCATGGGAAGAATCGAGCGAGGGACAAGCAACTAAATGGCTATGGGGCCCCCCGAACAAATCCAAAACAAGCAAAATTCTAACGCTTAATAAAGAGGAGTTAAAACAATACACAGGCATCCTCACGGGCCATAATGAGCTAAGAGGTCATCTTTTCAAATTGGGAAGAGTCGAGTCTTACTTCTGCAAGGCCTGTGAGGAAGAGACAGAGACGCTTGAACACTACTTGTGTCACTGCCCGGCATTTGCCAGACTTAGATTCATCCACTTCGGAGCTCCGCTTATTTCATCATTGAAACAACTGGGAAGCTTGGACTGGAAAGTACTAAGAAAATGTGTCAAATCCACGGAATTTCTAAACTCCACTGAGTAGCATAACAGCTACAACATATTATAGACGACTCATGTTCTGAGGGGTCACAACGGGCCTACTTTATGGCCTAGGTGTACTCTGTGCGATGCACAGAGGGGTTTTCCCCCCTCCTTCAATCAATCAATCAAAACGAAAACAGTCAAAAAAACAAATCAAAAGAATTGTGAAAACAAATGACCTAGGGTAGTTTGAATCAGATATTTAATACAAACTTGGTCTACTTGAAATTTTTAGAAACAAATTTCTAATCTCTCATAATTTCAATTCCACAACATATACCTACGTACTAAAAAATTTACTACGACATGAATTGAACTACCATAAACGATTTGCAGAGGAAAATATATCCCATTTCCATCTGTTACATTTGCATTTGACGACAAATCGAACAAAATCGCAACAAAAATCGTTTTACTATGTGTATAATCATTTAATACCACTGACCATTCATTGATTATTGTTTCTAATTTCACATCTATTGGAAAATAACTATTTCCTGAAATAATTGTGCCATATATATGATCATCTCTATTTTTTTGCCACTCATTCCCACCGCATTATCACCGCACAAAGTACCAGTTCTAAAAGTGCTGCACAGACAAGAAAAGGATCTTGATGCCAACGGACACTTCACCAATGCTGATGCAGTTCTCGCAGTAGTTCGTTGTGTAGTGTGCTGGGGAAAGTGTCAAGAAAAGTGTCCTCAATTTTTACAATTTTCTTTTTTTTTCGCTTTCGTGCTTCTTTACCACATACTTACTTGCTGCTATTCATTTCGAAGCCCATATCATTTCTTGCCTTATTTTTGAACTCATTGCTCGCTCCCCATTTAGAAGCGCATACTATATTCACCCCATTCCTTGAGTCATTCCCCCAGCTTCTTCTATACTACAGTAAGCATCCATTCAAAGAGCTCTCGAAGCATATGCCATGCTTATCGCCTCTCAATGCTCTGCAGTTGGCAATTTATGCAGGATTCTTTGGAAAGAAAGTCGGTAACAATTAGAGGATTCATGAATTGTGCACTCAAACAAATAAACTTGAATTTGGTAATCATTTGCTGTATGCATTATTTGCTGATTAATTTTATTTTCAATGGAATTTTGCGAAGTTGAAGAAATAAAGTAATGGCTTCAGTAAAAAAAAAATGCAAAAAATTATTTATAAACACTTAAAATTAAAACTCAAATAAATAATTTTAAATTCGGTATTCTCACTCGTTTTGTTTACGGTTTTGATTTAAGTTTTACAAGGAAATAGTTTCAGTATTCAAGTTCTAAGTTTCCGGTTCATAGTTTAGATTTTGGATTTGGAATTTGGCCAAAACAAAGTAAAAGGAAACATAGAATTATAAATCTAGTTTGATTTAAAATATATAGTTTTATTTAATTATGAAAATCATATATGTTATGCAGTATATAATAGGTACGCCTTAAAATTTATATTTATTGCGTTTGACTGGTCATATCTGTAGTCAGATCTATCCGAAGTTCATGTGGTTTATTTGGAAATATTAGGTAAAGTATACTCAATGGAATATAAAAAAAATCGAAATCAAAAATTCAAATATATAAAAAGTTAAGAACCAAAATATGTAGAAAAATACGATAATTTAAAAATATTTGTGTCACGTAATAACTCAAAAACATTAGGCAATCTAAAAAAAACTAAGTATGAGATTTTGATAAGAATCTTCAAGACCATCGGAATATCAAAAAAAATCAAAGATTGCGGATATATTTTGTTTTATTGTGCTGTGTAATTAGATCTTAATTACTTATAGTACAAAGGTACCTGGGCTCTCATCACGTAACTTAAAAACGATCGTCGTTGAAACGATAGTCATAAAATGCTATTGTTTTTGCTCAATTAAAACTATCGTCCAAACGATATCGTTAGACAATTATCGTCATACGTGAGCCCTGATCATGATGGCATGCAATTTTTCGAGTTATGACAAGGAAAAAATTTCTGAATTTCAATTGATGTCTTATTAATTTCAAATGGAATTTCTGAATTTTAATTGATGTCTTTTGAATTTTAAATGGAATTTCTGAATTTCAATTGATGTACTTTGAATTTCAAATGGAATTTCTGAATTCCCATTGATGTCCTTTGTATTTCAAATGGAATATCTGCATTTCCAATGGAATTTCTGAATTTCAATTGATGTCCTTTGAATTTCAAATGGAATTTCTGCATTTCCAATGGAATTTCTGAATTTCAATTGGTGTCTTTTGAATTTCCAATGGAATTTCTGCATTTCAATTGATGTCTTTTGAAATCCAAATGGAATTTGCTGAATTTTAATTGATGTCTTTTGAATTCCAAATGGAATTTCTGAATTTCAATTGGTGTCTTTTGAATTTCCAATTGAATTTCTGAATATCAATTGATGTCCTTTGAATTTCAAATGGAATTTCTGCATTTCCAATGGAATTTCTGAATTTCAATTGATGTCCTTGGAATTTCTGTATTTTCCATGGAATTTCTGAATTTCAATTGATGTCTGTTGAAATCCAAATGGAATTTCTGAATTTCAATTGGTGTCTTTTGAATTTCTAAATGAATTTCTGAATTTCAATTGATGTCTTTTGAATTCCAAATGGAATATCTGAATTTCAATTGGTGTCTTTTGAATTTCCAATGGAATTTCTGAATTTCAATTGACGTCTTATGAATTTCAAAAGGAATTTCGGAATTGTAATGTCTTTTCAAAATCAATTGGTGATTTCTGAATTACATTTGTAAATGGTGTAGTAAATGTTTACTTTGGATAGGATATATTTTTTCTTGTTTTGTTGAATAGAATTATTTAAGAATTAAGTAATAAAAATATGTCCGAAATAAAAGCTAATTTAATTCAACTTTTCACTTCATCATAGATTTATGAGTTACAATTCATCCTAATGCCTACCAAATTATACTAAGATCTACTGAATTTCTTCAATTTACTAAAATATACAATTTATTCTACATAAAAATTGTTTTTATTTCCATATAAAATACTAATACTACTTTTTTCGCCTTTCTCGATACTTTAAAATGCTTCAACCGCATTTTAAAGTTCGACGCAATGCCTCACAAACCAACATCGTAAATGATATGCAGCACCTACTATCACAGCACCGACTACATTACCCATCTCAACATCCATCATAGCACCCATCACAGCACCCACCACAATAACGCAAGACCCGAGACTATACTTCGGTGTTGCATAACGTGTTAATGTCTGCACTTTGTGATAATAAAATCTTTTGTGCAAGAATGCGGCCAATTATATTATGGTGGTGCGCATATCGAAAGATACAATGGCAATTATTAAAGGTAGTTTTTTTTTTTCAAACTGCGAAAATCATTGTGAAAACATATAAATAGTAAGGGTTTTATGCTGGAAGTAAGTATAATGCAAGTCAATTCTTAATAAATGAAATATGCTAATTTATAAAACCTCTTTACCTTTTTTGAATGGAAAAATTTAACCACCACACAAAGCTAAATGATTTATTTGTATCAAATAAATGATGATTGCAATCAATATAATCAAAATTTCAATATAGATAGGGGATTCTAGGGTAAAGTGGGAAACGTTCTGATTTTCCTCAAAAAAAGTAGACTTGAGTAATTTTATTTAAGTTTTTGAAAGGTATATTCCATAGACTGGTTCATGATCTTACTATTTGCATTAACAGAATACCATATGCCTTTTTAACGATTTTTCAAAACAAATAAATTTCGGAATTGTTGAAAAATTTCGGATAAAGTGGGAAATTTCTATTTTTTTTACCAAAATGCTGCTATTTTAGTCTTTTTTCATGTTTGATTTATTTTATAACAAAGTCAACAATATTAAGGATAAAAATTATAATAAGTTAATAAAAAAAGAATGGTCATGCAATAAATCATGTTAAGAAAATAGGAACTTTTGCTAGCAGTCAGAATTTTCTGAGTGACAGCTGTAGTTGTTGGCATTTCAAGTATACAGTCCATTTGCAGATATTTTAGTTCACTGAATTTTTGAAATTTAATATCTTCGATATTTTATTCATACAAATTGTGCAAAATTTTTCTTCGTTTGATGAAGTTGAAGAATATTTACCGATGTATTCTTTTTGCTCCCTTTAAAGGTGCGCTTTGCGGCTTTCTTTTCAAATTTTGATCTTATCTCAGGTAAAGTCCAAATGTTGGTTTTCATTCGGTTGTGGCACCGTTTGAAGTTTTTTCTTGGATAAACCAGTTAATTAATTTATATTACGAAAATTCCAAGAAACATTGCTTAAATTATGTTTCCCACTTTACCCCAGAAAATGTTTCCCACTTTATAACAATAATTTAAACATAACTTAACACCATTTAAGCAATTTTAAATTATTAAAAAAACCGTTTTTATTTCAAAAGATATAGAATATGCGATAATTTTTTGCATATGGTCTTAATTAAAAACGACAAAAATTCTCACATTTTGACACCAGGGCACCAGGGGCCCTATTCTCGATTGATGAGAAATATAAAATGAGCATGAAAATGAGACAAAAACTATTTTTTATATTATTAACTTTATATGAAAATAGTTTTTATCTCATTTTCATTCTCATTTTATATTTCTCATCAATCGAGAATAGGGCCCAGCACTCTAAAAATCTGTAAAAAAATAAACCTTTTTTACACTTGTTCTCGAAATGCAATAAAAAAGTTTTAATTTTATTAAAACCATGAATGAAAAAGTTGATGCCTCACTAAGAAGCACTTGACAATTGTTTTACTTTTTGCAAAATGCAATTTCCCACATTACCCCATGTTCCACTTTACCACTGGTTCTCTTACTTATTTAAATTATATATATATTAGAATTTCAAACAGTTTTTCAAAATGAACACCAATATTTATTTTTAATAAAATATATTTTCCAGATATACATACAGAGTGTTTGATTTTCGATTTCAATAATGCATGGGGTCAGTCTAATACTCAAATAAATAAGAAAATGTATTATAAAAAAGACTAATTTGCACTCAGTTTAAGAAAGGGTATTTAGGAGATGCATATTACTAACATAACCTAGTCAAGAAAATTTGTCATAAATTATATTCTGTTGATAAATAAATAATAATTTTGAAGCCATAAAATTAAATTACCTTTCTAATGGTATATTACATTTTGAAATCCCATGTTTTTTTCTATTTTTAAAAGGTTCGTAAAGTTGAAATTTACAAAAATAAAAATATAAATTTTTACTTTGTCATTGATTTTCTCAAAGTTTCGCTATCGATTATACCAGTTTTTCTAATTTACAATGGTAGACCAGTTCATTTCTAGTACTTTCAAACCAATAACAGTGATTTACAAACTGGTAAGTTATCCTACAGAAATAATTAAACAGTGCCGCGTGTTGTGATTTGGTGGTTGAAATTTTATAAAAATCAAAATAATCGAGAATAAATTTCTAAGTTTTATTAAAATTGTAGTGTTTTTATCATATTACTTTAAAGAACATATTTTCTGAAAATATTTCCAAACATAATATTTTTTTTTTATTTCAACCACCAAATCTCAAGATCCGCCACTGTTTAATTATTTCTGCAGGATTTCTTATCAAGTTAAAATATATGTGATTGGTAAGAAAATAATGGGAATTAATTAGTATATCATTATAAATTAGAAAAAATGGTGCGATCGATAAAGAAATTTTTAGAAAATCAGTGACAAATTAAAAATTTGTATTTACATTTTTGTAAATTTCTACTTTACGCAACTTTTAAAAAGAAAGCAATCATGGGATTTGAAGATGTGATATACCATTGGAAAGTTAATTTAATTTTATAAAACAAGACTTAAAAATTGTTCTTCATTTATCAACAAATTTTACTTTATAACAAATTTTCTTTACTAGGTTATATTAGTAATATGCATCTCTTAAACACCCTGTATCATAAACTGGGTGCCATCTAGACTACTTTTAAATTACATTTTCTTATTTTTTTGAGTCATTGAATAACTCCATACGTTATTGACATCGATGAACCAAAGACCCTGTATAAAAAATGATATAAAATACAAAATATACATTGAGCTTCCATCTAATGTACACTAAAAATGGTCATAAAAATGTTTTAATAAAATGTTCACTAAAATGCAATGTTCACTGAAGTATAATATTCACTAAAATATAATGTTCACTAAAGTATAATGTTCACTAAAGTATAATGTTCACTAAAGTTTTCACTAAAAAATGTTTAACCAAAAAATTCACAAAAGTGTTTTTACATTATTCACAACAAATGTACATTATTGTCCATTAAAGTTTATAATAATATGCACTCAAAATGATTGATAAAAATCGTTTACTCAGCATATGTTTTTTTAATTGTTTACTAAAAATTTGTAATTGAAATGATTGCCAAAAAAGTGTTTACTTGAAATGTTCACTAAAAAATATATACTAAAATTTTGTACAAAAATGTTCACAAAATTTGTTTAATCTAAAATTTTCCCAGAATGTTTACTAAAATAGTACAGCAAACAACAAAAAAAAGTTAAAATCTTCACAAAAATGTTTACAAAAATGTTCACTAAAATGTTTACTAAATAAGTTCATTAAAAATTCAAAACGAAAATATTTACTAAAAATGTTAACAAAAAATATTTACTAAACATGTTAAGTAAAAATGTCCAGTTTAAACGTTCACTAAACATATTTACTAATAATGTTCACTATATGTAAATGTTCACTAAAAATATCTACCATAAAATTTAATAATTTACTTTGCATGACAGTTTTTACAACAAATTTAAATGATATCGTCACTATCATGTCAAAGGGGTGAAAGTGCAATTTTTGACATTTGCGTTTTTTACATTTTTGAATGTAGTTTATCCTCAAGTATGCTGTGCCAAACTGTGTGTTATATTGTTGGATATTTCTAGCCACAAAAGACAAAACCAAAAGGGCGATTTTGAAAAATTGAAAATCTTGTCATGCCAAAAGGGCGAATCTTTTCGTTTTTTCGCCATAACTTTTTATCGGTATAAGATAAAATATTGGTGTAAATGCATTTATTGTTTGTTTTCAAAGCATCTATCGATCTGCATCTTTAATTAAAAATATTTTGCCAAACATTAATTTGCCATTTGTTATTTGCAGAAAAAAAAATATTGGCAAAATATTTATAATTAATGATACACAACGATAGGTGCTTTGAAAACATACAATAATTGCATTTACATCACTATTTTATCTTGAAGTATTAAAGAGTTATAGTAAAAAAACGAAAAGATTCGCCCTTTTGGCATTACAAGATTTTTAAAATTTTTCCAATTTCTCCGTTTTTTTTGCTATAATTTTTTATTGGTGCAAGATAAAATAGTGGCGTAAAGGTATTAATTGTTTATTTTTATAGCACCTATCGATTGACATCATTATTTAAAACATTTTGACAAACGTTTTTTCCTGCATGGCAAATTAATGTGTGGCAAAATATTTTTAATTAATGATGCAGATCGATAGGATCGATAAAAACAAACAATTAATATCTCTACATCACTATTTTATCTTGTACCATTAAAGAGTTATAGCAAAAAAACGAAAAGATTCGCCCTTTTGGCATTACATATTTTCCATTTTTCCAATTTCTTCTTTTTTTTACCATAATTTTTTATTGGTGCAAGATAAAATAGTGGTGTAAAGGTATTAATTGTTTGTTTTCAAAGCACCTATCGAGTGTCATCATTATTTAATATTTTGACAATCATTTTTTCCTGCAAATAACAAATTTCAATTAAATGATAGGTGTTTTAATGATGCCAATAGAGAGGTGCTTTACATTACTATTTTATCTTGCGCTATTAAAAAGTTATAGCATAAAAAACAAAAATATTTTCGTTTTGATCAGGATATAGCCTAACAAAATCCGTATTTATTATTCAGTAGGTTGTCCAAATCTAAAGATATTTTATATACGTTATAAAAATTGACGAATAAACCAAAATAACAGAAAAAATTGAAAAATATATATTTTGCTAAATTTTAAAGCACTTCAAACTTTAAAATTAGATTTTCCAACATTTTTGGCATGACAGTGACGATATAATTTCAAATTATTAAACAATCGGTCACATTCTGAAATTCACTTTCGACCGAATTCGAAATTCGAATATTTGGCAACACGTTTTGAATTCGTTTCATGAAACCTTGTCGTATGAAGTGTATTCGATTGAAATACTGAAAATTCTAATTCTGGTTTTGCAAAAACATTAATTCTATCGAATTGAATTTCTAATTGTATTTCGCAAGATCGGAAATTGCAATATACAAAAATAACAAAACACGACAACAAAAATTTTAATTTAAATTTAACAAAAATTCGACGAATTTTATGTTTAAAAATTGCGCATAAGCCTTTTTAGCGAGAACCTCAAAAACGAATATAAAAAACCCATAATAATACCCGCGAGGTCAATAGTACCATAGAGCCTGTGACTTCTGACATGTCGTTGCTTAAAACCCGCGTGGCTGGACGCTCTACGACCACAGTTCGGTCTATTTACAATTTTGCATAATATTGCCTAAATTTGGAAAATACCCTCAAGTACACAAACGACGACTCTCTAACATTGATTGGGTAGATGGATGGGTTGGTGGATTGCTGGTTGTTTGGATGGTAGACAGTCACCCATCCAACTCATGCCTCGCGCTCACAATGAAGACATTTCCGTAATCATAAATTTTGGTATTACATACGTTTACGTGGCGACAACATAACAAAATTCTATGTAGAAATGCAGTATTTTGAAAAGCATTCAGGCTTTCAGGACTAACACAAACCAACATCACACACACGCACACACCTCCCCCCGCTGATTTGAGCCAATTCCACGGCACCATGGCTAGGCCAGCCATGTTTGCATGTCGGCAAAATAAGTTTTTAGCCCCTTCGGGCTGATGTGGCAAGACTGCGACGTCGCTACGGTGCAAAGAAATTCAATTTTGTTTGCCGCACTCACTCTCGCTTTCTCTCTCTGTCCACGCTCCTAATAGTTGTTGTTGCTCTCTTCCTCTGAAACTTAACTGCAAACCTTCAAATTTAATTATGGCGTAGTGCAGGCAACAACCATTTATAAAACCCATTTTCAACACCCATCATACTAGAACATGCTCATTTTCAAGACGCCCCCATTTTCAACACCCATCATTTTCAACATTCCTCATTTTCAACATTCCTCATTTTCAACTCTTATCACCATCATCATCTTCAGCACAACATCTTCAGCATCCAGTTAGAATATGAGACCTTTATCAAGACTTTAAGTATTTTCACAAAAATAATGAAAATTAAATTTCGACGTTGATGCTATCTAGAAAATGGCAAATATAACTGGGTACGGCGCGACAAAATGCAACAATTTATCAAAATCAAGTTTCCAGGCGTCGCAGTGTAAATCGGGTCGTCAGGAATTAATCAGGAAATCGACGTCGAACGCCATCAGGATGCTTTGCCGCAGGCAACTAGTTGTACGAATGTCAGTGATTATTTTTCAATTATTATGTTATTCGTCGTCGTCCTCATCATCCTAGTCGAGCTGTGGTGCTATACACGCCCTCTGGCGGATATAAATCATATGAAAAAAATAACTGCTTCATATTCGATGAGGGCAGAATTAGAAAAGAGAAAGAGGTAGAGAGAATGTGTAAAATGCGATAAAATTAATAAAGCAGGGAAATTGCTTAGTGGCTCCGGAATCAAAATATTAGGCTTTCGAGTGATAGACAGACACATTTTTGTTGTTTTTTTTTTATTTCTAGTCTTTATTTAATTTCAGCATCAAATTATTTCGCACTAATAGTCACAGAAATACCTTTAATAGATAAAATTCTATTATTTCCGACTATTTATGAGCATTTTGAATAGATTTGGACAGTGTCTCTTGTAGCAACTTGTCCCTATTAGAATAGAGGTATAGAGATGAAGGAAACATTCAATGATCAGATCATGATCATGGACCTAGAACAATATTTACTAGGAATTGTTTTCAATTGAAGAACACACGATATTATTATGTAGAACAAGCTTCTAATTTCAAAAATTTCAAAATTTAAAAAATATTTCCCTACTTCAAAATTGTTTTTCATCCCATAGCATTTCATTAAAATTTCCAATGCATATTTTGGTCAGAGTACAATATGTATTGAGGCGTATTGTATTTCCGAACTTCGTCAAAATGTTGAGTGACAATTTATTTCAGTCAAAAATTAACACATTCACACCACAAAATTTACACAAACTGTTTTTTGTATTTTGTATGCCGTATTTTTCAATTGCTCAGTGCGTTGATGGGTTTTAAAATATTCAAATGTGATGTAAATAGAATTTTCATTGAAATTTCCTACAATAGCAGAGCGCATGTAATTGTCGTCGAAAACGAAGATGCCGCCGATGATGATGACGATGACGATGCCGACGACGATAAGTGAAGTGAGTGCGACATTGTCACAATGATGTAAATGTTGGACGTTTGCAAAGAGCACAAGATGAATCGTTTCGCCTTTAGCTCCAAAACAACAACAAAAAAAACAACGCGGTACGCGACCCTATCTAGTAATTGATGGATGTAGCGGCTTTGAAATATTCAATAATAAATACAAATGAATGTTTTTCAATTTATTTGTTTACTAAAATAAATTATAAAATATGCAAAAATTTTTTTTTTGTTATTGATAATTGGAAATATTTTTGGTTTATTTAATTTAAGAACAACAATTTAATCTAAATAATTAAATGATGATATTTAGTGAAATATTCAAAACTTTAGTGAAAATTTGAATTGTTAGTGAAAAAATTAAAATTTTAGTGAAAAATTGAATTTTAAGGGAAAATATAATTTTAACTGAAAATTTGAAATTTAACCGATAATTAGTATTATTAGTGAAAAAATGTATTTTAAGTGAAAAATTGAATTTTTAGTAAAAAAAATGTTTTTTTTTTAGTGAAAAATTGAATTTTTAGTGAAAAATTGAATTTTTAGTGAAAATTTGAATTTTTAGTGAAAAATTGAATTTTTAGTGAGAAATTTAATTTTTAGTGAGAAATTTAATTTTTAGTGTAAAATTAAATTTTTAGTGAAAAATTAAATTTTTAGTGAAAAATTGAATTTTTAGTGAAAGATTAAATTTTCACTAAAAATTTGAAATTTTAGTAAAAATTTGAATTTTTAGTGAAAATTGAATTTCTAGTGAAAATTTGAATTTTTCGTGAAAAATTTAATTTTTAGTGAAAATTTAATTTTTAGTGAAAATTTAATTTTTAGTGAAAATTTAATTTTTAGTGAAAATTACATTTTTAGTAAAAAAATTGAATTTTTAGTGGAAATTTGAATTTTTAGTGAAAAATTGAATTTTTAGTGAAAAATTAAATTTTTAGTGAAAACATGAATTTTTAGTGAAAAATTGAATTTTTAGTGAAAAATTGAATTTTTAGTGAAAAATTGAATTTTTAGTGAAAAATTGAATTTTTAGTGAAAAATTGAATTTTTAGTGAAAAATTGAATTTTTAGTGAAAAATTGAATTTTTAGTGAAAAATTGAATTTTTAGTGAAAAATTGAATTTTTAGTGAAAAATTGAATTTTTAGTGAAAAATTGAATTTTTAGTGAAAAATTGAATTTTTAGTGAAAAGTTGAATTTTTAGTGAAAAATTGAATTTTTAGTGAAAAGTTGAATTTTTAGTGAAAAATTGAATTTTTAGTGAAAAATTGAATTTTTAGTGAAAATTTGAATTTTTAGTGAAAAATTGAATTTTTAGTGAAAAGTTGAATTTTTAGTAAAAAATTGAATTTTTAGTGTAAATTTTAATTTTTAGAGAAAAATTGAATTTTTAGTGAAAAATTGAATTTTTAGTGAAAATTGAATTTTTAGTGAAAATTGAATTTTTAGTGAAAAATTGAATTTTTAGTGAAAAATTGAATTTTTAGTGAAAAATTGAATTTTTAGTGAAAAATTGAATTTTTAGTGAAAAATTGAATTTTTAGTGAAAAATTGAATTTTTAGTGAAAAATTGAATTTTTAGTGAAAAATTGAATTTTTAGTGAAAAATTGAATTTTTAGTGAAAAATTGAATTTTTAGTGAAAAATTGAATTTTTAGTGAAAAATTGAATTTTTAGTGAAAAATTGAATTTTTAGTGAAAAATTGAATTTTTAGTGAAAAATTGAATTTTTAGTGAAAAATTGAATTTTTAGTAAAAAATTGAATTTCCAGTGAAAATTGAATTTAAGTGAAAAATTGAATTTCTAGTGAAAATTTGATTTTCTAGTGAAAAATTAAATTTTTAATGAAAATTTTAATTTTTAGTGAAAAATTGAATTTTTAGTGAAAAATTAAATTTATATTGAAAAAATTGAATTTTTAGTGAAAAATTAAATTTTTAGTGAAAAACTGAATTTTTAGTGAAAATTTAAATTTTTAGTGAAAAATTGAATTTTTAGTGAAAAGTTGAATTTTTAGTGAAAAATTGAATTTTTAGTGAACAATTTAATTTTTAGTGAAAAATTGAATTTTTAGTGAAAATTTGAATTTTTAGTGAAAATTTGAATTTTTAGTGAAAATTTGAATTTTTAGTGAAAATTTGAATTTTTAGCGAAAATTTGAATTTTTAGCGAAAATTTGAATTTTTAGTGAAAAATCAAATTTTTAGTAAAAAATTGAATTTTTAGTGGAAAATTGAATTTTTAGTGAAAATTTGAATTTTTAGTGAAAAATTTAATTTTTAGTGAAAAATTGAATTTTTAGTGAAAAATTGAATATTTAGTGAAAATTTGAATTTTAGTGATAAATTGAATTTTTAGTTAAAAATAGAATTTTTAGTGAAAAATAGAATTTTAATGAAAAATAGTATTTTTAGTGAAAATTTGAATTTTTATTGAAAACTTTAATTTTTAGTGACAAATTGAAATTTGATTTTTGAATTATTAGTAAAAAATTTAATTTTGTTTTAATTTCCACACTTCGTAGTGACTTTTAAAAATAGAATTCAGAACAACACCTTCAAGTAATGCAGTACGTAAGCAGTATGATTAAAATATGCACTTTAAGTGGTACGTGGGAAGCCCTCTAATGTGGCTGTCACATTTCGCCACATCATAATCAATAAAACAGTAACATTTAATTCAGCAACGAGTCATTTTGAAAATTCACAACAATTAGCAAATACAATACAGACATTTATAAGATTCAATATGTTTTTAATTATTAGATCAATTTTAATTATATCGAAATATTTCCAATTTATTTAACTACACTAATAACTAACTGAAACAATTCTCATTCAAATAATATTAAAAAATTTCAATAATTTCTTAAACCCTCAAATATCTCAAAAAAGTGTAGTTTCTAAAGAAAATAAAATACCAAATATAAAATTCTCAAAACGAAATATGTTTTAAATAAATTATTTTATACGCTAAAACTTTCTTAAACCAAAAAAAATAAATTTCAGATCTAAGATAATGCAATACAGTCCTCTCAGTACTAAAATATATCAATCCAATTATTGATTGAAACTAAAAAAATATCTTAAAACCAAAAATAATCATACACAAAATTTCTCAAAACAGATTCAACTCAAAATAAAAAAAATAATTAAACAAAAAAGGCTTTAGCAAATAATTTTCAAATTAGAAATAACTCAAAATAGTAACTTTTTAAATGTTTGCGTGGGTTGTCTTCGTAATTTCGGGTCGATATCCAAGGCTTGGTCTGTTTTCTTTTTTTTTTCTTAATTTTGGTGAAGTAATATTCCTGTCTCGTTAGTCCCCGATTACACCTTCCACCGGGGTTAAATCCAATCTTCAGCTGGGCGATTGGGAAAACGAAAATTTCTTAAAACAAAATATTCGCAACCCAGTAAATTGTTATTTCTCATACAAATAAAAATAATTTCTCATACAAATAAAAATGCAAAACCAAAATAAATGCTCAAAAAAAATATAAAATTCCCAAACTATAAAGTTCTTAAAACAAAAACTGTCTGATTGAATTTTTTTAAATTAAAAATATTACAAACCAATAATGGTCGATATTATAATACAATTAATTTTTAATTGATTCATTACCGATACGAGCTTTAGTTGAATTTATTAAATATTTAATCATATTAATTAATAAATTAACAGAAAAAAAAGAAAAGTTACATCAATACAATTAAATAATTTGCTTGAACGACTATTGAATTTATTGCATTAACAGACGCCGTTGCTGAGCAAACGATGCGAGCTTGCAGCGAATGAACGCCGGCAAACGATGGAATTTTTGTTTGCGCGCATATTATTCTCATTTGGTATATGCCAAGATATACACTTAAAGAGCTTGATCATCCTCGAAGTGTGTCGTCAAAAATGGTAATGATGGCAATGGTTGCATATTTAATTATACTTCCAACTTCAGCATCATTAGAAAAGTATATCTTATGTACTTTCACAAGAATTTATAACATTCTTTTGAAAATTTTAAAGAATGAATGAAAATTATAAAGACTGTGAAGATAATAAAAATACTTTTAAAACGTCGATCATACATACCAATTAAATAGTTTGCTATTTATGCAAAGACCTTAATTGGTATATTTTTGGAAGCAAATTACATTTTTAGCAAATGTGTTCTCAAATTCAAAAATTCCTGAAATCATAAATCTCAATCTATAAATTTCTTATACCATAATTTGCCTGATATCGAAAATATATGCCACCAAAAACATTATAAACCAAATAAATGTTATATTAAAAAAATTTGAGACCAAAAATTCGTCGAACAACACATTTTAAGAACAAAAATATTTTAAAACAAAAATTTCTCAGAACTAAAATGTCTGAAACTAAAAAATTCTCAAGCCAAAAACGGTCTAAAATAGAAAATTTCTCAATTCATAAAATTCTTAAATAAAAAGTTATCTTAAATCATAAATATCTTTAACCCAAAAATAGCATAAACAAAAATTATTAAATCACAAAATGTTGAAACCAAAAATATCTCAAACCATAAAAAATCTTAAAACAAATATGACTCAATCTCTATGTATTTTGGAATCAAAAATTATTCAGACTAAAAACCAAAATATATTTAAAACAAAAAATACTCAAACCTAAGATTTTTCAGAGCATGAATGTCTCAAAACAAAAAATAACTCAAACCATTAACTATCAGAAATCATAGATTTCTTAAGCAAAATTTGTCAGAAATCAAAAATGCCTTTATACAAAAATTCTGCTTAAACCAATAAAATAAAATAAAATAAAATATCAAAAAATTGTCAAATCAAATAATTTTCATACCAAAAAAATATCTCAAATCCTAAAATTCGGAAACCAATTTAACTTAAAACAAAAATTTTCAATCCAAAAATTCTTCTTAAACCAATAAAATAAAATATCAAAAAATTGTCTAATCAAATAATGTTCATACCAAAAAAATATCTCAAATCCTAAAATTCGGAAACCAATTAAACCGAAAAAAAAAAATTTCAATCCAAAAATTTCTCAATCCAAACATTTCAAAATTCAACTATTTAAAGTGCGCTTTTTTTTAATAAAAATCAACTATATAATAAAAATATATTTAAAACCCCCATATGTTTCCCATGCCACCCAACTAATATTTGTAACAATTAACTATCGAATATGTTTTTCTTTATGCATTCTCATTAACTTATTAACACATTTTTGCACGAATCAAAAAAAAATAATGAAAAAAAATATATTAATAATTTGCACACTCAAATAGAACAAAAGAGTCTTTGTAATTTGTGCGGGAACAAACAACAGAAAAAAAACTACAGCATTCTAGTACTACTAACTGCATTGCAAATATTACAGGGTGCTAGATAAAAATCAGCGTCAGCAGTTTTTGATAAGTTTCCATTTTATTTTTTCTTCATTTTTCTTGGTTTTCTTTTTTTCAAGTATAACTTGTCATGTTTAAGTGCATCGTGTGGTTTGAGCGCAGTGAAAAATGTTGACTTGGAGAATTCAGAATCCAATGAACTGCCTGGTGTTTGTTGAAAATAATGGTAGGGGATCGATGGTTCGTGGGGTAGACTAAAATCTAAGCCAAGTAGTATTGGAACACTTGTTAGTGCGCTGCGTCATTAAAGAGTGTCATTGCAAAATGGGGGTAGTTCCGCATTCCAGAAGTGTGCAGACACTCACGTGGCACCATCTGATTTGCATTGAATTGCGCTTCATAAGTAGTTTATAATAAAAAATCGAAAAAAAAATCGGATTAAGTGTTTTAACATTTTGAAATAATCAATTTAATTTATTGATGTTTTAAATAAACAATAAATTTGTGATATTTTTAAGGTGAATTTTTAAGTTTTCAAAATATCTAAATTTAACAAAATATAATATCTACAAAAAATATACAAATCAAAAATGTGTTCAACTTAAAATTTATCAAATTAAAAATGTGCTTAACTCAAAATTTCTTCAAAATACATAATTCTCAAGACCAAAAACGTATTAATTTAAAAAATCTTTCGAAACAATTAAAATTCAAACCAAAAATTAAAAAAAAACAATTTCAAATTTCCCATAATAAAAACATCTCCAACTAAGAATATCAAAAAATGTCTAAACCAAAAATGGCCTAATTTATACAATTAGCAAACATACAGAATTCCTCAACTCGAAAATTCGTCCACCCAAAATTGTTTCAAACGAAAAATTTCTCAAACCAAAAAAAAAGTCCTTAATTTCATAAACCAAAAATGACATATCCAAAATTGAAAATCCCAAAAAAAAAAAGGTTCGAACCAAAAATTTTCCCTAACAAAAAAAAGTCTTAAACCAAAAAAGCCTCATAACAAAATATCCCAAATAAAAAATTCTCATATCAAAAATGTCACAAATTTAAAATGTCTCAAATTTACCATTTTTAAATTTCTGAACAACAATATCTCTTAAATAAAAAATTCTTCCGAAACAATTAAAATTCAAATCAAAAATAAAAAAAATTCAAAAAAAAATTTAAAACTTGAAATTTCCCGTAATAAAAATATAAATGGCCTAATTTATACAATTCACAAAGCCAAAAACGAATATTTATAAAAGCAAACATTCAGAATTCCACAAATCAAAAATTCGTCCACCCAAAATTATCTCAAACCAAAAATTTCTCTAACCACAAAAAAAAAGTCCTTAACCAAATAATTTCTTAAACCAAAAATTTCTCATACCCAATATTCAAAGTTCCAAATCTGTGGATCTCAAACCCAAACAAAAAATTCTCTAATCATAAATGTCTCATATTAAAAATACCTCGAACCGAAAATTGGTCTCAATTTAAAAAATGTCTCGAACCAAAAATTGTCTCAAAACCAAACAAGGTTTGAACCAAAAATTGTCCCAAACCAAAAATTGTCTTAAACCATAAATGCTTCATAATTAAAACTCGAATTCCCAAATGAAGAACATTACAAATCGAAAATATCCCAAACAAAAAATTTTCATATCAAAAATATCTCAAATTGGATATGCCTTGACCGAAAATTTGGACTTAATCTACAGAATATCTCGAACCAAATATTGTCAAAAACCAAAAAATGTCGCAACATTAAAATTGGCACAAATCAAAATTGTCTCAAACGTTTTTTTTTTTTTAAACAAAAAAGTCTTAAACCAAAAAATTTCTTAAACCAAAAATTCCTCATATCCAATATTCAAAATCTAGGATGTCAAACCCAAACACAAAATTCTCTAAACAAAAATGTCTCATATTAAAAATACCACGAACCGAAAATTGGTCTCAAGTTACAAAATGTCTCGAACAAAAATTTGTCTCAAAACAAAACAATGTTTTGACCAAAATTTTCCTTAAACAAAAAATGCCGCATAACTAAAATTCAAATTCCCGAATCAAAAATATCCCAAATCAAAAATAAATCAAACAAAAGAATTTTGAAATCATAAATATATGTCAAATTAAATATCTTAAAAAATGTTTCAAACACAAAATTCAAATTTTCAAATCAGATATATCTCAAACCAAAAATATCTAAAGCCAAAAAATTAAAAACACAAAAACAAAAATTTCCTTAAACAAAAATGCCGCATAACTAAAATTCAAATTCCCAAATCAGAAATATCCCAAATCAAAAATATACCAAACAAAAGAATTCTGAAAGCATAAATGTCTCAAATTAAAAATGTCTCGACCCAAAAATTAATCTCAATCAATATCTCGAACCAATTATTGTCTAAAATCAAAAATGTCTCAAGCTAAAAATTGTCACAAATCAAAATTGTTTTAAAACATGCCTCAAATCTAAAATTTCAAATATAATATCAAAATTTTCTCTTAAATTAGAAATTTCTCAAACCAATAAAAAAATATTTTTTATATTTATTGCCCAAATCCATGATTTTAATTCTAAAACCAAATATGAATCATAACAAAAAAAAAAGTCTACACAAGAAAACCATCTTAAAAAATGTCTTTAACACAAAATTTAAATTCTCAAACCAAAAATAACTAAACCAAAAAATTAAAATAAAATAATATTTTTCAAAACAAAAAGGCTTAAATCATAAAAATCTGAAACCAAAAATTGACTAAGCCCGCACAGAAAAAAATAATCGACGTAAATCCAGCAATAAAATTCACTAATTTAATGAAAATATTTGCCATTCTTCGTTAATTCAGCAATTCCATTTGCTAATATGACTATTTGTACGTCAATGCAGCAAATTAATTAGTCGTCGCAGTTTCAGCAATTATATTAGCTAAAATCGCACCGACTAAATTATTGCGCCGACTAAATTATATGCATTGACGTACAAATATTCATATTAGCAAACGGAATTGCTGAATTAACGAAGAAAGCAAATATTTTCTTTAAATTAGTGAATGTCATTGCTGGATTGATTAATGCAATTAATGAAGGTTGCTATAATTACGTTGAATAATTTTTTCTGTACGGAAATGTCTCAAATTAAAAAAAAATCTGAAAAAAAAGTTCAAACCAGTATTTTGACACGAATGACTGTTAGATGAAAATAAAGTAAATTTTAAACAATTTTGAATTTTATAAAAATTCAAATAGTATGAAAAATAGCATCACAAAATCATTTTCACCTAAATTATTTTCATTCGAAATACAGAAAGTGTTCCTTTGGTGTATTTTATATAAAATATATTTTGTTTAATTCAAAAAAGCGAGTATTGTTTATTTTAAATGCTATTTTCCTTCGGTTTATTAATGTATAATTCGCAGCCCTTAATTTTGATTTGATTAAATAAAATATTACCTATTTTGAATTGTATATTAATCTGACCACAAAAATGCCTCAAACCATTTTTTTAATCAAACATAAAATGTCTCTTTTCACTGCAATATTTATTTTCCCAAATTAAAAATGAAAACCCAAACATGCCACCATTTTGCTTTAATAGCGACCACAAATATTGCTAATGCTAGTCATAAGATTTGTTTTTATTTTTTTTAATTTTTTTTAGACACGTTTTTTACATACGATCCCAACCATCTGAAGCCATCTGACAAATACAACAGTCAAATGTAGTTATGAGCAGCAGGGAAATAAATTGAAATATAGAAAAGAAAGGTAGAGAAACAAGCAGAAAAAAAAACTAAAAATTAAAATGCACAAAAAAAAATGCCAACAGTTATACAATTATTTTTGGCACAAGTGCAAAACAACTATATAAAATTTATCTCAAATAAGAGACCAGCCAGCCGACGGTATTTTGGCCACTTGGCAAAAAGGTGGAGCCAAATGTTGCTGCCGATGATGCTGCTGCTGCTGTCATCCGCCGCCTGCTGCCTGTAAAAACGTATTACGTATGTTAGATGTTTGTTGTGACGTCAGACGTCCGTCTGACATTTTGCCATTGCGGCAAACGTATGAATTTTTATCTTTTTACGATCGACAATTATATTCATCAAAGTTATTGGTATGATATGCGCCCAGAGAGAGATAGAGAGACCAAATCATACAGATGGAGAGATTCATTCGGTGAACGCGATGTTGATTTAAGCTCGTTTCACAGAATAGATTTGCGGAATTTCAATGAGTATTTATGAGACTCCAATGTCACATTTATTCGAATGTGCTACATCCTGTTGATGCAGATTCAAACGTATTTTTAAACCAGATGATACTGTCGTTGTTTTTTTATAAGCGCATTTCATTTTGATTTTAAAAGATCTAAAGTTTTTTTTGTGATAAATTGAATTTTTAGTAAAAAAAAAACATTTAATTTTAGTTAAAATTTGAATATTTAATGTAAATTGTATTTTTAGTGAAAATTTTAATTTTTAGTGTAAATTTTATTTTTAGTAAAAATATTTAAAATTTAGTGAAAAGTTTAATTTTTAAATAAAAAATAGAATTTTTAATGAAAAATTGAATTTTTAGTGAAAAGTTGAATTTTTAGTGAAAAATTGAATTTTTAGTGAAAAATTGAATTTTTAGTGCAAAACAACAAGTAATTTTTAGCGAAAAATTGAATTTTTAGTGAAGAAATTTAAAATTTAGTGAAAAGTTCAATTTTTAGTGAAAAATTTAATTTTGAGTGAAAATTGGATTTTTCAGTGAAAATTTTAATTTTGAGTGAAAATTTGAATTTTGAGTGAAAATTTAAATTTTGAGTGAAAATTTGAATTTTGAGTGAAAATTTGAATTTTGAGTGAAAATTTGAATTTTGAGTGAAAAATTTAACTTTGAGTGAAAATTTTAATTTTTAGTGAAAATTTAAATTTATAGTGAATTTTCACTGAAAATGGAATTTTGAAAGTAAAATTGAATTTTTAGTGATAAATTGAATTATTTTGTGAAAAATTGAATTTATAGTGAAAAATTGAATTTTTAGTGAAAAATTGAATATTTAGTGAATGATTTAATTTTTAGTGAAAAATTTAATTTTTAGTGAAACTTTTAAATTTTTAGTGAAAATTTGATTTTTTAGTGAACATTTGATTTTTAAAAGAAAAATTAAATTTTTAATGAAAAAATAGTCAGAAATTTATATTTAATTGAATTTTGGTGATACATTAAATTTTTAGCGAAAAATTGTATTTTGAGTGAAAAATTTAACTTTGAGTGAAAAAGTTATTTTTTTGTGAAAAATTTATTTTTGCGTGAAACATTTATTTTAAGTGAAAAATTAAATATTGAGTGAAAAATTGAATATTGAGTGATAAAGAGTGATATTGAGTGATAAATTGAATATTTTTAGTGAAGAATTTTAAAATTTAGTGAAAAATTGAATTTTTAGTGAAAAATTGAATTTTCAGTGAAAAATTGAATTTTCAGTGAAAAATTGAATTTTTAGTGAAAAATTGAATTTTTAGTGAAAAATTGAATTTTTTTGTGAAAAATTGAATTTTTAGTGAAAAATTGAATTTTTTTTTGTGAAAAATTGAATTTTTAGTGAAAAATTGAATTTTTAGTGAAAAATTGAATTTTTTGTGAAAAATTGAATTTTTAGTGAAAAATTGAATTTTTAGTGAAAAATTGAATTTTTAGTGAAAAATTGAATTTTTAGTGAAAAATTGAATTTTTAGTGAAAAATTGAATTTTTAGTGAAAAATTGAATTTTTAGTGAAAAATTTAATTTTTAGTGAAAAATTGAATTTTTAGTGATAAATTGAATTTTTAGTGAAAAATTGAATTTTTAGTGAAAAATTGAATTTTTAGTGAAAAATTGAATTTTTAGTGAAAAATTGAATTTTTAGTGAAAAATTAAATTTTTAGTGAAAAATTGAATTTTTAGTGAAAAATTGAATTTTTTTGTGAAAAATTGAATTTTTAGTGAAAAATTGAATTTTTAGTGAAAATTTAAATTTTTAGTGAAAAATTGAATTTTTAGTGAAAAATTGAATTTTTAGTGAAAAATTGAATTTTTAGTGAAAAATTGAATTTTTAGTGAAAAATTGAATTTTTAGTGAAAAATTGAATTTTTAGTGAAAGATTGAATTTTTAGTGAAAAATTGAATTTTTAGTGAAAAATTAAATTTTTAGTGAAAAATTGAATTTTTTTGTGAAAAATTGAATTTTTAGTGAAAAATTGAATTTTTTTGTGAAAAATTGAATTTTTAGTGAAAAATTGAATTTTTAGTGAAAATTTAAATTTATAGTGAAAAATTGAATTTTTAGTGAAAAATTGAATTTTTAGTGAAAAATTGAATTTTAGTGAAAAATTGAATTTTTAGTGAAAAATTGAATTTTGAGTGAAAAATTGAATTTTGAGTGAAAATTTGAATTTTGAGTGAAAATTGGAATTTTGAGTGAAAATTGAATGTTTAATGAAAAATTAAATTTTTAGCGAAAATTTAAATTTTTTATTGAAAATTGGTTTTCCAGCAGCAACGTTTGGTAAAAAATATAATTTGTAGTTAAAAATTTAATTTTTATTGCAGGATTGTGTAAATTTAAAAACAAATCCAACTTTTTTGGTATTGCAGTGTTTATCGCCCAATCTAAATTGAATGCCAGCAAACTGATTACCGATTTTACCGAATAGCGATGGATTGAAAACGGGAAATTTAGATTAGTCTTGTAATTTTTATAAAATCTTTTTGGTTTTTAGTATTTTTACAAACCGTAGTAGAAATTGGTCTGATACACCATCGGGAAATTATCGGGATTTCTACTGATAAACCCTAGACATGAACATTGCCTTGTAATGCCCCATTTATGCTCACCAAAGTAGGATTTATATTATCCAAACAGTTACTGGTTCCGGGCATAGCTACTTTATTTAATATTTATTAGAAATACAAAATTGGGAAAAGGTATGAATCTAATCATATAATCTCAATGTTATTTTAATTAAATGAAGAACTATCGGAATTACCTTATCGGAATTATCTTAGAAAATATTTTTATAAAATATCAGCACAAAATTCAAATTTATTGAAGTTTTGATTTTGTTAAATAGTATTAATTTTGAAAATTCTTAAAAGATGTTTTCTGTTTATTGATATTTATAGTACGACTTTCACATGCCAAAAATGTTATTTGTCGGATTTTGGTTAAATTTATCTTTTTGCGTTCGTCAGTTCCCATCCCATTAAAATTGGTCAATAGGACAATTATTGATTTAATAGTATACAAAAAATAAAAATGTTCATATAAACTCAATGGCAATGTCATGGTATTTTTTAGTATTTAATGGTATTTTCCGATTAAAATAATAATTTATCCTATTGAATATTTTTAATAGTAAAAAACTATTATTTATATAGTAATTTTTTCTGTGTGTGGACGTTTTCCAAAAAGTCATTTAAAATGTAGGTACTTCTATAGGGGACAATTTTTATGAAGTAATTTATGGTCACAGATATGTTCAAGTAAACCTCTACGTATAACTTCAAAATTTTTATGATCTGCATTCAAAATTTCGGAATATTGTAAGAAGATTCAATATAATTAAATTAATCGTCATTTCAGAATTAATAATAATAGTTTGGCGCTACAGTCCTATAAGAACTTAAGCCGAGCTGTGCGTGTTATATATGTACTCAAACTGGTGGGACCTACACTAAGAACACAAAGGAGATTACCAGAAATATCACAGATCAAGTTATTCACAAATTATTTAGATCGTATTTGAGACAACCATTTCTCAAACAACCGTCAAATACGATAAATATTTCTAGCAACCATCCTTCAAATTTACGATTATGTATAGCAACCATCAATTAAACATCTTGCAAATAGGAAGATAGTTGATGAATATTTGGAAAAGGTACTCCTTAGAATTCGCGGAGTATTTTTTATTGAATTGAAAGAAAATGAATCAAATGTAATTTTATTTATTCTAGAATTAAAACAGTATCCTTGTTATACATCGCCATCGTCTTTATAAACGACTTGCTGTCATCACAGTAAACTCTGAAATGAAATATTTTCCATCACGTCTTAATAATTTCAATCCCATGAAGTTTTATTTTCATTTTTACCATTAAAATGTAATATTTGAGTTGACACTTTTTTACACTATTGGACTTACTTAATTGTTGTGGATAAATTGAGCGTAAGGAAAAAGAACGCCAATTTCCTTTTTTATGATAGTCAAATTTCAAATACCTCAAAAGTTTTGCTGCAAATGTCCAAGAACTCAGGATGTTTGCTATCAGTCAACTGTAAATATCTCAATTTTCATTGCTGTTGTGACAAACATCTCGTAAACATCTGCATATATGTCATATTTAAAATATATTAATAGTTTTGCTGCAATTTTATTGAAACTTATGGGATGTTTGAATATTTGCTACAAGGCGTAAATTTAAAAGGACAGTTGCAGCAAGACTTTCATAAACATCTTGTTTTCTTAGTGTACAGTTTAATGCCGAATCCGAACGGCTGGTGTGAGCTTTTCATACACCCAGAAAAACATACTATATAAATAATAGTTCTTTACTATTAAAAATAGTCAATAGGATACATTATTATTTTAATGGGAAAATGCCATTAAATACTAGAAAATACCATGACATTGCCATTGAGTTTATATGAAAAGATTTATTTTTTTGTATACTATTAAATCAATAATTGTCCTATTGACATACTATTAAATACTATTAAATCAATAATTGTCCTATTGACCAATTTTAATGAAATGTAAGGGAATTATTTTCTGGGTGTAAGCAATGTTTTACTCTTGTAGATTTGCCATTTACTGCCGAGAGGTAGCGCGGTATAAAAAAATGTTTTCTATAAAAAGATGTTGTTAGCCCCAGTCCAGACTTGAACCTGCGACCTTTCGACTCGGAGTCCAACGCACTAACCTTGAACTATCGACGCTATATTTAGGAATTGGAATTTTAAAATAGCCCCATTTTCTTTTTCGACAGGTTTCTGTTTTTTTTTTATATGGAGCATGAGGCAAATTTGTCTAAATTCATGACTAAACTAAATTGAGGGATTTTTTATTCGATCTCCATTTGATAACCGGTAATTGTTAGAGTCCGCAATCTATCGACTACACAGTGCAGCAAAAAATAACAATCTTCCGATTTGATAACGACTTTAGGGCAAGATGGGGTCGCTGATCTCGAATCTGAAGTCCGTTTTGCTCTTTCAGCTCTGGATTTCTTACAATTTGGGATCAAATATGAACAATTAGGGTATTTAAAGACAGTACAAAAAATAATTTAATTTCAAAAAATAAAGGTTTTGTTTCTTCAGCAATGATGTTTATCATGAGCAGGGGCATTTTTTTCCTTTGGCACCAAAATATTTTGAGTACTGTCTTTAAACACCCTAATAGTTCATATTTGACACCAAATTGTGAGGAACCCAGTGCTGATAGAGCAATACGGACTTCAGATTCGAGATCAGCAACCCGATGTTGTCTAAAGTCGTTATCAAATCGGAAGATGGAAGAAAAAAATGGACATTGTTGCACTGTGTTATCAAATGTCTCTTCACTGTAATTCAATTCAGTTGCTCGAAAATTTGTTAAATTGAATTCTGCATTACCGACTACATTACCGACAGAATTTAGTTTAAGCCTCGCATCGCACTGAATCGTCGGTAAATACATGAAACAATGTCGGTAAATCAGCGGATGTGGTAGTACAGTTAATTAAATTTGTTATTAATAAATCCAATTACTTATTTTGTTAGAACATATATATTTTTGTTCTTGTTTTCAATTAAGAATAGTTCCTACAATTACACTCTATAGGTATTTTCTTTTTTTTTTGTACGTTCAATAAATAGTTTTGCAACATTTTAAGCTAAATTGCAAACGCAATCTACCTTCACCTCATCAATTTTCATTATATCTACACAATTTACTAGACATCTGTACATTTTTTTTTAACTTTTCACATTTCGTATATTTTTGTAATATATTTTATTTTTTATTCGCACCAAACAGCAATCGTCGATATTTATACAAATTTATTTTGGTATCTGCAACAAACAAAAAAATTTTTTTTTCCGTCGTCTTCGTCGTCGTCGTTAATTGCTCCCGAATTGATCAATTGGCATGAAATTTATTCACTTTGCAACGAACGAACGACCGATCCTGCGATGTCTGCTGCCTATGCGCGCTCGATTGCCGCACGAAAATCTCGAGAATTTTATCAATTTCAACTCAATTGAATTCGATGCGAATTGACGACGATACGCTTTCATTTGACTCGTGTTCTTGGTATTTTTCATTTTATTTTATTTTATTTTTTTTATAATTTCTTTCGATTTTCTAGTCATCACTTGGCTCGTCGGTCATGGTTCGTCTGCGTTGTTTTCTGCTCACTTGAAAGCGTCATCAGTAATTTCGCCAATGTAACTACGTCTGTAACGTCTGCCGTCGTTCAGTCGACCGTCCGTCCATCCGTTCCCTCACCGAACAAACACATTTTTGTTACAACGAGACCAACGCTCCCTTACGCTCCGTCGCATCGGTTTCGGTCTCATCCATACGTTTATCGCATCCGTCCATTAGTGAGTTCGAATCTCCTCTGTCTCTTCGTTCCGCCCAACTATTTAACATTTGTTTGCTATGCATTTAATGCAAAACCAATTTATCTTTTAAAATTAAAACACATGTAGAAAAATATTCCGACTCTTGCGACGTTGCCCTCCCTATCATTTGGTTGGTGGTTTTGAGGCGAAACAACAAAATGTTTGACATGCCGGTGCGAGAAATCAATTGGTCAGTACAACCAAAACTTCGCTCCATGCAAATACAGCTCTAATTGAACACTTTGAGAATGGGGGATTTTCGAGATTTCACACAATACACTAAATTTACACATTACAAATTTGTAGCCAGCGAAATTTATATTATGTCAATTTCTTAGACACGTTTCATTAGCTGTTTTTTTAGTACCCTACACTAAAAGTGAAAGGTTGTACTTTGGTCATGTAATTGAAATACTCAGAAAAAGACGTGGTAGGTATGGTATAGATCACCTCCTGAGTTGATTTAGTGATGTCCGTCTGTCTACTGTAATCACAAATACAGAAAAATAAAAATATATAAATTAGTAAAACTCAAAATTTAGAATATTTGTATATTTTTGCTATCTAGTATTGAAAATTGGCATTATCTCTTGAGAAAGACTTGTGATTCGACCACTTTTGTACATAACCTCATATAAAATTCAAATCTACGGAAGACTTTTACCGCACCCAGAAAAAAATACTATATAAATAATAGTTTTTTACTATTAAAAATAGTCAATAGGATAAATTATTATTTTAATCGGAAAATACCATTAAATACTAGAAAATACCATGACAGTGCCATTGAGTTTATATGAAAGATTTATTTTTTGTATACTATTAAATTAATAATTGTCCTAATGACTAATATTAATGGGATTTGTGGGAGTTTTTTTCTGGGTGCGGGCAAAGTGAAATTGGTATGACTCATACTAATCTTCTCTTTTAGTGTAAGGAATATTTACTATGGTCATGCATTTCTAATATCGAGAAGAAGGTGTGGCCGGTTTTGATCAGCATCACCTCCTTAATAAATTTTAGATGCCCATCTATCAGTATATATGTTGAAATCACGATTAAATGAAAAGAAGAAGAGCTAGAGCAATGCGATTCAAGAACAAACTTAATATACCCTGTACCTCATCCCTAGTAGAAATTTGCCCGATGCGCCATCGGGAAATGATCGGGTTTTCGTTGGGTAAGCCCTATTAGAGAAAATATGATCATTGCCTTTGCATGCCCTTATCATGCTTACCATAGCAGGGTTTACATTATCTAAACAGTCAATGTTCCCAATCATAGCTACATTATTTGTTCCTCATAACGAAATTAGTATCAGGCAATGATCGAGATTAATGAGAGAAACCCTATTATGCTCGGGCTCAGACAAGGCAATTGTCGGGTAAATATTAAAATGGGGAATTGCCCGATCAGTACATGATCATGGCCTGAGGTCAATACATGATCAGGACACTGCGTTACAAGGACATTATGGGCCTTGTCATATCCCGATCACCACAAATAATGACATGATCACTTCATGACCACGGCCCTACTAAAATTTCTACTAGGGATAGGTGTAGGGTATAACTATATTTCGTGAAAACATACGTTGCCTGGTATTGAAAACAGTTTAAAAAGTTCTTAATCCGCTCTCTTTAAATAAACAAATCTATGAAGACTTTTAACGATCATAGTGAATTTGTTTTTATATAATACTTTATTTTACCGTTAGTATAAAAATAAGTGTTGTGGTACACTTTATAAAATCGAAACAAGTTAAAGTAAATTGTATCGAAATCACCTATTTTCAGAATTCATAAATCCTCCCGAGACAAAATTTTTGGAATTTTAAAGGAATATTTTCGGCATAATTCCGGCAAACACACAGATAAATGGAATATTTTTGGAAGTGCATAGTAGGTTTTGTGAATTTTGTGAAATTTGAATGGCAGATTCACCGCATATTTTGAGAACGGGCTGAAAATACGTAGCATTATCTGTTTAAAATATGCCAAAACATGTTCCTAAACTGCCTCAACCATGCCACAAATTTTGTCTGTGACGTGTGGACTACTTTAGATAACAACACCGTTTAATGTTCAATTCTTCACATATTATCAGATATTGATTTCCGCTTTAGCATTTCATAACTTTTATAATACCGAACATCTTCAATACATCATTCATCAAACTATCCCTATTTAAAAATGTTTCATATGTCCTAACCGCCTTTACGCACACAAAACAGAATTCATCATATTTTATTCATTGAATTAAAATCCAATTCTTTAAATTTTTTTCATTTCCAAAATGTTCTTAAACAAACAAAAATTTGTCTCCATTTACACATTTTTAATTTTTATAAGATTTAGGATATTTAATTGATATTTATGCGGAAACTACATTTCAAGACATTAATGAACAATTGTGACACATGTAGCATATTGAATAATTTTATTCATCAAACCATATTTTCCAATATAATTCATAATATTAATTTCATGTAAACATTTTGTAATTCTAACCCATAGTTTTTAAATGTTTATTTCGTGTTTATATCATATATGAATATTTTCACTTACCTGGGCTTGTCTGCCAACTTAAGCCGCCAATAAACATTTTTCTGAAAATAAAATATGTTAAATTAGTACAGTTAATATAAACGGTATTCTTAAGTAATAATAATAGTTTGGCGCTATAGTTCAAATGAACTTGGACCGAGCTCTCTCACCATTTGAGCTGTTCGTGTTATATTTCTACTCAAAGTGGTGGGACCTACAGTTTTAGTGCCGACCCCATCGAGGTCAAAACTTTTCATAGACAATGTTTTTACTCTCGTAAGTTTACCATTGTCTATCGAGAGATAGCGCGGTTTATATAAATGTTTTCTATGGAATGATGTTGCTTGTCTCATCCCAGATTTGAACATGGGACCTTTCGGTTAGCATTCCAACGCACTAGCCACTGAGCTACCGACGCTACGCGGTATTGGTATGATAAATATTTTGAAGTAGTAAGCTTATTTTGAAAATCATAGCAATGACTGTGATTAAAACTAATTAACCATTGATGGAAAATATTCACATTATTTAGTTTTTACGAACAAAAAATATTCAAATGCGACAGAATTTCAAATTTATTTATTGAAAGATACATACCATAATCGAGAGAAATTTGGTTGAATGAAGGAAGTAGTTGTGAATTCGGATCTAAGGACTGCGTCGAATAAAATTGTCCGTTACATATCTTCCCATAATGTGCTATTGCAAGATTCAAATTAAAAAAATTTGATCACAGTAGCTCTGAATTAAATGGCAGAAAATAATTTGTGTCAGTTATGGTCATTACAAAATTTATTTAACGCGAAAATGGCAAACGAAGTGGAAGTGCGAGAAAATATAATTAAAATTTTTCAAAAACAACCTATTTGGTCTTTTAAAAAAATTGCCAAGGAGGTAGGGGCTAACCCTAAGACCATTTCTCGCGTTATCAACCGCTTTAAGGAAGACCTGAGTATTGATCGGAATAAAGGTTCTGGTAAAAAAAAGGCCCACATGCTCGTGAAAAGTCGAAGAAGGTTGTGAATATTTTAAAGAAAGATCCAAGCATATCCGGAAGGAAATTGGCGAGAAAGGCGGATTGCTCAGAATCTTTCGTGCGCAGGACTAAGAAAGAAGCTGGGCTGAAGACGTACAAGGTCCAAAAAGTTCCGGATAGAAATGCCGTCAAGAATGAAACCGCAAAACAACGAGCTAAAAAGCTGAACCAAGATTTTTTTAAAAATTCGATTGCTGCATAATGGACGACGAAACTTATGTTTTAGCGGACTTTTCTCAGCTACTTGGGCAGGAATTTTATACAGCCTATTCTCGAGGAAATGTCGCTGAAAAATTCAAATAAAAAAAAGACAAAATTCCCAAAGAAATTCCTTGTTTGGCAGGCAATTTGCAGTTGTGGAAAAAGGAGCAGCTCATTCGTGACATCGGGTACAATTAATAGCGAAATATATGTGAAGGAATGCTTGCAAAAGAGATTGCTTCCATTTTTACGCCAACATGAAGTGTCCACATTTGTTTGGCCTGACCTCGCTTCATGTCAATACAGCAAAACGGCCTTAGAGTGGATCCAACAAAATACAGTGATTTTGGTGCCTAGAGAAGCCAATCCACCAAACTGTCCAGAACTCAGGCCGATTGAGAGATACTGGGCTTTAGTAAAAAGGGAGATGATCACAACAAAAAAAGTGGCCAAAGACCTTCAAGACTTTAAAAGAAAGTGGTCTTCAGCAGCTGTGAGGGTGTCGGACACTACCATTAAAAAATTAATGGAAGGGGTTCCGGAAAAATTAAATTTTTTATTAAAAAATATTAATTTCTGGTTTTTATACCCTACACCTATGAGTTACAGGGTATATTAACTTTGTGCATATATTGTAACGCCCCTTTGGAGGCGTGTCCGGTATGGAAAAGTATATATATTCTTGATCAGCATCACTACCCGAGTCCGTTTTGCCATGTCTGTCTGTCTGTCTGTCCGTCTTGCTGTCCGAATACAGAATAACTTGAGAAATACTGATCAGAATGCGATGAAATTTTGACTGAATATTTTGTAGCCAAAAGTAGGAATTAAGTTTGAAAATGAGCCAAATCGGTCAACGGACACGCCCACCTCCCATACAAGTCACTTTTATATAACTCTTTCGGAACTAATAACTCGAAAAGTGTTCAAGGTATAGTTATAAAATTTAAAACGTATTATTAGAATTCACCTAAAAATATGTGGTCCAAAAATGGGCGTGATACGCCCACTTTTATTTTTCATTATTTCCCCTGTTTTCATAGTGGAAATTTGATCCGTAAATTATTAAAATCAAATCTATGAAATATTAGCCTTTCAAAATTTTAAATATAGGCGTGGTCCGCCCAATTATATTTTTCAAATTTTTTTTTTATTTTTTTTATACTTTTACATACATTTTTTAATTTATGGGGATATAAGACGTAAATTTCTGATATGTGAATAATATTCTGAGGGTGGGGAGGTTCAGCATAATTAAAAACTAGGGTATTCCATAGTCGGGTATTCCATAGTCGGGCCCGACCGACTATAAAAATCCGCCCCATGTGACCGAACTTACCCATGTGACCTAACTTTCCCAACTCGTTTATATTTTTTTTATATCTAAAAATAATTTGCAAAATAAAATATTTTATTCTATAAAAATTCGATTACTAGATTTCTAGATTTTTTCATTTTTGTAGCGGACAATTTTATTCGACGCAGTCCTTAATAAGTATTATATTCCATAAATTGTTAATGTATAATTCCAAGTCAGCGATCGAATACACCATAAAAATCTCCATAAGAATCCACCATAAGAATCTCCAATTAATTATTTTTTTTAATTGACGAGGAAAAACAAAAAAAAAATACTTTATATTTTCAATTTTGACTGAGTTATTATTTTTATTGACAAACTGTTAAAATAGCTAATTAAAAATATTAATATCATTAAAATATGTGTATATTCAGGGGTACCGGACGTGACATTCGGACGCTTAAAACTGTAAGATCTCGAATAAAAATCAATTAATTTACTAAATTTTCACAGAATAATTCAGGACGGAACAAAAAGTTCCGTATTGAAATTTTCCCTACGATTTTTTTTTCTAAAACAAAAAAAATTATATCTGACAATATAAGTAACTATTATTACGAAATGTGCGATTTAAATTCCTTATTGTTTTTTTAAGTTTTGTATTTTTTTACAATTTTTGATTTTTTATAATTCGCTTAATTCAAATCTGTGGTCTGTGGTGGTTTCTGTAATTTTGTTGTTTCTGTAAATCAAAGTTGTCGACTAATATTGTCGATTTGACGTCAAAATGACGAAATTTTCATTTCTTATCGAATAATTTGATTAGCATTTGAGTCATTTTGACGTCACAGAAATCGAAATTTTACCGCTTTCTTTTACAAGTCTGGGTAATTTGCAATTTTCACCAACAATTGTATTATAAGAGTTTTAAAAGTTCATAAAATACCTTAAAACTCTATATTCGAATTTATCAAAATCGTTACCAAATCTGAAAATCGGTATTAAAGTCGAATATTTGTTGTATTGTGTTAGAATTTAAGTTAAACAGCACACTATCGACCAAGTTTAGGTTCAGGGAACGCAAAACAATGCATTATACCGAATTTCCAATATAAACATGTTTTTATTTTTTTTATTTTTATTTTGTTTTACTACTTATTGCAAGTAGGTCGTCGTCATTTAATTCGGAAAATGGCACAATTAAGCGGATGAGCAGATTGAAGTTGGAGTGCAACGCGGCGCAGAGCGGTTTTAGAGGTTCTTACTTTGGCAAACGAATGGATGGATGGATGATGTATTATTATCATCGTCATGGCACTAAGCGGCTTTAAAGCATTGTTTGGTATTGCGTTGGATACAGCAACTGAAAGAAGTCGTATTGTTTTGAATGTTGAAATAGATTACGCGATACAAAAGCAACAAATGAAACCGAAAAATGAAATAAGAACTAAATAAAAAAAAACAACATCAAAAAAAAAACCAAATCTAAAATAAAAAGAAAAACAAACAAAAAATACAAAAAAAAAAAAATTAAAATAAACGTGGAAAAAACCAACAAACAAAACACATAGGAAACATGCACAAAAGACACGGCTGGCTACAAAGTATCTGGAAAGAGTGCATTTTTCAAATACAAAAAAAAAAATAAAAATATATGGAATGAGTTCAAAGTTTGCGAATGCAACTGCAGACAATGCAACACTGCGCGTCGCGACACTGCATTCATTCAGCCAGCCAGCCAGCCATCCAGTCAGTCAGCCGATTAATGGGCTAGAGGGGTCTGATGTGGAGCAAGGGGGCCCAACAGAAGGTTGAACGGAATCGTGCACATCTAGCGGCACAGACAGCGAACATTGTCGACTAACAATTAGAGCAACAAAGTTTGAAATAAACAAAAAAAATCACAAAAATAAAAACTTTACAAAAGGCCTCTCTATATATAGTAGTTATATCTGCTTCTTTCTACTTGGCTGCAAACCCCAAAAGAAACTGAAATCCATCGAAATTTAAATATACAAAAGATAGTTAACAAAAGAGAGCAATACAGACGAAATCAAACAAAAACCAGTTGGGAAGGTTAGATCACATGGGAAATTTTAAAGTAGGTGTAATTATGATAGTTAGGATTATCAAAATTATAGTCGGTCTAAGCCGACTATAAATACCCTACACATATGTGTGGTTACCATTCAAAGTGATATATAGGTCACCAGGGTATACGAATCCTGAAAATAACTACAAACATTCAATCGTTGAAGAATTTCCATTCATTTGATACCCATATTTACAAATGGGTAGGTGTACCGAATTTCGATTTTTTTTTGTGAACCACAAGTCTTTTCGCCGGAAAACATTATTATCATGTATTTGAGCATGATGTCAATATATATTTGACCAAAAAAGTTTACCTAAGCACGTATACATAAAAATTGATCTTTATATGTACATTTTATATGAGGTATTTGAACATAAGTGGTCGGATCATAGGTCACAATGGATCGATCTCGCCAATTTTTTCGCACATACAGCGTAGGTATATTAGTAATCTAAGTTATAAGTTTCATTTATCTAGCTCTTCAATTTTAAAAGTCTTAGGGATTTCAACAGACAGACAGACAGACAGACGGACAGACAGACGGACAGACAGACAGACGGACAGACGGACATCGCTAAATCGACTCAGGAGGTCATGCTGATCAAGAATATATATACTTTTCCATACCGGAGATGCTTCCTTCTGGGTGTTACAAACGGCGTACCAAACTGAATATACCCTTTCACTTTTAGTGTAGGGTATAAAAATCTCACACACGAGAGGTAGATGTATGACTGATAAATAGTCGTATTAGCAGTGTGTAGAGTTATACGACCCCCAGACCCCATTACAGTTCAAGTTTTAAGTAGTGAATAGCATGAAGATTTTTAAATTATTAGCATTTACAAATATGAGATTGAGAGATTGAGATCTTTTGAAGTATTTTTTTTTTTATAATTTCTCAGATTCATTGAATTTTATTGAACGGAAAGAAGATTTATGAGATAGAATGTTAAACAAAGTTTCAGGCAATATTTGGTGAAAATTTCCGACAAACATCTAAAATTGTTGTACCCTAAAAGGAGTTCAAATCAGTGTTTATATGAATATGTTCTTAACATCCCTCTTAGTATTTTAAGACTAAAATAAAATTGTTGGGATTAAAAATAAAAAATTAAATTAAAATTAATCTGCATTGGAAGCTCTTACGACTGCAGTTTAATGAATCCCACTAAGGGCTAAACGGCATTTAAAAGATGATGCTTGTAGATACATTTTATTCAAATTGAGTCTCATAGTATCATATTTTTTTTACTTTTTGGAAGAAAAATATGCATAGGTTAATATACCAAGCAAAAAATGCATTTTTCATTCAAAAATTCAACTAATTCTCTACAGATTCACAAATATTTAATTTTTTAACATAACTACAAAATTAATTAAAAATCTTAGTAAAAGTGACCACATTAAAAAAGTACGGTGTTCTTGCACTTTGGTACTCGGTAAACGGGTAGAAATCCACAAAGTTTGAACAAAATCCAACAACATTTTGTTGCGAAAATTCAGTCTACGGAAAACGGTTCTACGAGTTCGTATCACTGGATTGTGTACAAAATGAAAAACACACTAATATTTGTTTTTTTTTGTTTTTTTTTGTTTTTTTTTTTGTTTGGCACTACAGTCCTATTAGAACTTAGGCCGAGCTCTCTCACCATTTTGAGCTGTGCGTGTTACATTTGTACTCAAAGTGGTGGGAGCTTTTCATAGGCAATGTTTTACTCTCATAGGTTTGCCATTTACTGCCGAGAGGTAGCACGGTATAGAAAAATGTTTCTATGGAAAGATGTTGTTAGCCCCAGTCCAGGCTTGAACCGGGGACATTTCGGCTCGCAGTCCAACGCACTAACCACTGAGCTACCGCGGCTACAAGTATTATTTCAACTAGTATTATTAACATTATTTAATCAAATAACAACTTAAAGAATAATCACTTATATCAACTGCTGAATTTCTACAATTTAGCTTTACAATGTTCACTCACGAGACGCACTAGTTCACTTTCCAATCACTACTGAAGTGCTGTGCATCAGATGCGGCGGCCTTATATACTACATGCATCAGTTCGACACGATTCGACAAGCTTCGACTTGTTTCGAGAACCATCTACTCGTTTCATGAATGACGCATGCTATTGGCATCTCATTCGCACTCATGTGTTTTAATGTGCTGATTTTCCATCTCTTTCTCGCACATTGCTTAGTGCGCTGAATGATCTTGTATCTCATTTATTATTGTTAATTGCTTGCACAGTGGAGCAAATGATCTCTTTTCGTAACAATATTAAAAATGCGCCCTATTTAACAATTTTTAATTTTTGTTTTTCATTTATTTTAAAAACCCATTTTTTATTTCAAAATATAATAAATAATAATATTAAAAATTTAATAAACAAACCGAAATCGGACCCTTTATTTGCTTGGTTTTCAATTTTTGATCCATACTCAGGATTTTTTTAATTTAAAATTATTTTTGTCTCTTTTCTCTTTTCATATATGTCTCCTAAAATATTTTCATTTCAAATTTAAATTATAGGATCTATTCTTAAATGAACATTCGAAAGTGTCAAAACACCCAGTCTCGGAGACCTTCGAAGCTTTCTCGAATACTTCGACCAAAAAAGTTCTATCTCGTTGATTTATCAAATTTAATTATTAAAATTTCTCGTATATTGAAATTATTGAACACTATACGATATTTAAAGATTCATCACATCAATATCGCAATATCTTTATCTTTGATATCGTTTCGATTTCGAAAAAAATTCAAAAAAACTCCGACAGAACGTATCGATATCGATAGCTTCCATATAGGTCCAATTTGACGCTTCAAGAATGTGTCCGATATCGTATGATTTCTTTATCTTCTCGTATTGATCTCGTAGCGATATTGAAACGAATGGCATATTGGGAATGAATTCGAATGGAATTCGTTACATTCTGTGATTAGAATTTGATTAAAAATAACGTAAATTGTTTATTGAAAAATCGAATTCTGGAACAACAAAACAACAAACAAAAATCTTTCGAAATGGAATAAGATTTCAATCAGAAGTTAAATGAATGTTCTAAGTTTTTGGCAAACTTAACTTTAACATATACATATTGAGAAAATATTGAATAAATCTGAATTCTATAATCCTAATTTCTAATTCAACAACTTTTCAATAAATACAAAATATCAGCTAATTTTTCTAGTTCAACCCACATGTCGTCTGTCTGTCTGTCTATCTATCATATCTAGCATCTGCCTGATCCGTATCAACGCACCGCATAAACCCTATAATTGTCAGCTAGTTAAACTATATACGATATATTGTGTTCGGTGCGAGTTCAATGTTCACAGACATGCAATGTAAGCCAAGATCATATATATAAACACAATTCAAGGCCCAAAGTATTAAGGCAATCATGGGATAAGTCAGTTCGAAACATGTTCGTGTATTCAATTATATGATATTGAGTTGCTAAAAGGTGAAATGCAATGAGCAATACACATGAACAAACCACAAACTGTAAATACAATTTTCAGTAAATTGCTAAAAATTATAAGTTTTTCAAATAGGAAAATCATACATCTTAAATTTAAGCATTTCATTTTACTATGAAGTTTTATCAAATACCACATCATATTATTAGTCTTGGTACACCCAGAAAAAAATACTGTATAAATAATAGTTTTTTACTATTAAAAATAGTCAATAGGTCAAATTATTATTTTAATCGGAAAATACCATTAATTACTAGAAAATACCATGACATTGCCATTGAGTTTATATGAAACGATTTATTTTTTGTATACTATTAAATCAATAATTGTCCTATTGACCAATTATATTGCGATTTGAGGGAATTTTTTTCTGGGTGTAGTAAACATGGTAGTAAAACTAATTTAACTTATAAAAAAATACAATTTCCGATAGTATAAAATTTATTTTAATAATAAAATTTTATAAATTAGTTATTTAATTGATGGTTTCATAAATTATAATAATTACAATACAACACGAGATATAATTTTTTGCAATGATATATATATATATATATATATATATATATATATATATATATATATATATATATATATATATATATATATATATATTTATATACGCTCCACCCTACCCCAGATGCCTCAAACAACTTCGAATTGAATTCAAAATAAAAATTATATCTCATTCTTATATCGAATCAAATTTCTAAAAATATTCGTATTGATTTGTGTCGAAAATTTCTCAAAGTAGCTACGATATATCTGTTCTATGTGAGACCGATATTGGACAAATTCTTTGTGATCTCGCAACATATTCGTTATAATATCGAAACGAAGGGCATACTGGTTAGTGTTATAAGTCTCTGCGATTCAGAACTGATACTGAAAGAGATATCATATGATTTTTGGAAACAGAATCAAAACCGTTATCCGGAACCAGAACAGGCACGAATATTCAAATGAGTTTTAATCTCCAGTTATTGATAGAAAATGTTTTTATTTATACCGATTGAATTGTTTTCTTCGAAAAAAAGTGTTTCTTCTTGGAATTTCTTTTTAACAATTCCTTGAAAAAAAAATTTTTAGTTTTTTTTTTAATTTATTGCAATATGTGTTTTGACGAACAAAACAAAATAAATTTGAAAATGAAAATATTAATAAAAAAAATAATTAGAAAAAAAAAATGTTTTTTCAATAATTTTTTTTTTTTAATTATATAAAATAAGTGCTGTTAAAATAATTTCGAAAAATAAATTATTAAAAATAACAATTTCGAAAAAATATATATATTTTTTTTTTCAATAAAATTTTTCGAAATTATATAAAATAAGTTATTTTTAATAAACTCCATATAAATTTCGAAGAATCTACCTTAAAATTTTTTCAAATTCCAAATATAACAGATCTGAAAATTAATTATTGAACTATTTAATTTATGCCTTTTAGAAATAGAAAATTCTTGCTATTTATTAAAACCAACCCATAATTGTTGAAAACTAACACGAGATCTTTTCATTCAGGAAGGAGCCCTTGCAACTCATGCCTCCTGTCACTGTCGTCGCATCGACCAACAAGTTGCAGCGTCTGTCTCGTCGGTTTCTGGTTTTCAGCGCACGGTTGCCATACATTTACTGACAAATTAAGATGAAGAAGAAGCAGATATTATATTTATCTGGCGTTGTCTGATTCAACCACAGAGCAGCAGCAGCAGGCAGCACGGGAGCAGTAGCAAGCAACAGCCACTGTTTTAATGCCGTCCCATTCACCGTTATATAACGGAATTCCGTTCATGTTTCCTCCTATTCATACAGTATTCAGTCGCTGCCACTGTCGTAGTCACTGCCAACATTTGTCATCACATCACATCGCGCGGAAGATGAACCTCGTACGAAATACGTACGACTCGGGTAGCATCAGCAGCAGAAGAAGAAAAGATGCATTTGCGACAGTCGCTCAAATTACTAAATATTAACATCGCATGTTCGCCTAGTTTGTAGCGACTATGCTTAGTTCACTCGTTAGTTTGGATGTTCGGTCGTTAGTTCGTACGTACGTTCGTTCATTCATTCGTTGTTTTCTTTACACTGAGATTAAATTAGGAATAGTTTTTAATTAAAAATATCAATTAGCTAAATAATGTACTTATTTCATTATATTTTAGTTTCGAATCGGTACCAAATTGAAATATTAATTATATCTTACTGTTACAGAATTCGATCCATTAAATATATAGGCATTTTCAAAGTTCAGTCAACCACGACTGAAAAATTCAAAATGCTCAAATCTATGAAATAACAGTGGATTTGAAATCTTAAATATGTGAATCAAAAAAATTTTGATTTTTGAATAAGGGTTTTCGATGTTTCGTCCGGAACCAACAAGTTACATTTATTACCACGGTAAACTGAATTTTTTTTAAAGAGTTGAATCTATTGTTCCTAAAGCAGAAATTTCTCGGCGTTTTCAAAACTGTAAACATCGATTTTCTAGTATTTTTGACAGCTAATTGGAATCTGTCACGGCATGTACAGCATAAAAAATATCAAAAAAAAAAATTTCAAATACTTTTAAAAATAAAAAAACTTCAAAAACATCTGAAAATTTGAATAGTACTTTTCATTTCGTAATAATGATTATTAATATTGTCATATAGAAAATTATTTTTAGCAAAAAAATTTTAGATTAAATTTTCATACGGAACGTCCCACAGTGTGCCCAAACGCTCTTAAATCGTGTGAAATTCAGTATTGTCGGAACCACTCAATAATGATTATTAATATTGTCATATAGAAAATTATTTTTAGCAAAAAAATTGTAGATTAAATTTTCATACGGAACGTCCCACAGTGTGCCCAAACGCTCTTAAATCGTGTGAAATTCAGTATTGTCGGAACCACTCAACCAATTATAAAAATTTAAAAAGTGTTGCACAGAGAAACTTAAGTTTTAAAATTGGAGTTTGTATCTTTAATGGTAATGGAGATAAATATCGGTAAAGTTGAGATTTAACGGTAGATATAACGGTTTTATGACAAGTCCTTTTAAAAAATTTATATTTTCTGAAATAACGTTGTCCTGCATATAAAGTTCGATAGGCAAATAATAAGTAAGGTTAAAAAATATTAAGAACTAATTAATCTTTCAAACTGCTTACCCAAATTTTTACGTTGGGCCTTGAAAACTTTTCTGCAGGTGTGCAAAATCAAAATAAAATTAAAAAATACGAAATTTTGATGAAACATGATGTTAATTAATATGTCATATTGCACATATATGTAAAGTAAATATAAAAGTGTTTGGTATCATTAAAAAGAAGAGATTCCAAGGAATCTATGTGGTTAATATAAAAACAATCTGTATATAGTTTATGAACACTTTTTTTTGAAAAAAAAAATAAACAAAAAAAAATTAGAAAAAAAAACTTAAAATTTGATTGAAAATATCTAAATAAGTATTAACCTTATCATCATGAAACTTTTACCTAATATACAATAGTTTTATGTACTTATGCTTTATTAAAACATTCTTAGGAATATATATATCATAAAGTGATATATAACGATTTTAATCTAAGTCCCATTAAAAAATGCGTGTTTTTTGGAAAAAATGCTGCCCTGCACATATATTTCGCGGGGCAAAAAAATAAGTAAGAGTCAAAAATACATAGAAATAACTTGTCCTTAAAATTATTTACTTAAAATTTGACTTTTGACTTTGAAAACTTTTCTGCAGGGGGTCAAAATCAAAATTAAATTTTAAAAACTAGAACTTTGACCAGTTCTGCCAGATTGGTTAAAAATATTTTAGATAACTTATATCATTTAAAAGATTCTCGGTAATGTTATCTATCATAAAAATATAACAAAAGTACATGTTACTGAAGAAAAAAAGTACTTACGGAGATTTGCGTAAAAGTCCAATTTTTCAAAAAAAAAAATTAAAAAATGGAAAATGAAAAATAAAAAAAACAGTCGACTTTAAAAATTTATATTTACTAAACCACTTCAGATATTAAAAAAGGGTTTTCAGTTTATGATTTATTTGTTAATTGTTTATAAAACTTACAAGAATTTTGAAAATTGGATAATTTTTGGATTTTTTACAATTTTTGAAAAAATGTTCATGAAAAAAATCTCAACTTTACCAATATTTATCTCCATTACCATTAAAGATACTCCAATTTTAATATTTAAGATCTCTCAAGTTTTCTCTGTGCATCACTTTTTAAATATTTAAAATCGGTTGAGTGATTCCGACAATACTGAATTATTCTGAATCGTCCGGAATTATTCTCCGATTTATTACGAAATAATGGTAAACTTTTGTACGCAAAAATAGCTGACTTTTTGGTATTTCCATATGAACATCGACATACACTTTCGTGTTTGTCCTGTCCGAAACGATAAACAAGTGATGAAAGAAAACAATAACAAATCACATTCATAGTCGGACGACGAACGACACTAGCGCAGTAATGAAAAAACAAACACAGTTTTGCCTATTTTATACTTGAAGTTGCCTGAGTGTTTTTTTGTTGAATTCGATTTACCGCTACACAAATGAATAAAGAAAACAAATTTCTGATCGAACGTAGTTCGTCCAGGAAATATTTATTCTTAAATCCAACATATTTGTACAACGAAAAGTTTTAATTTGGAAACCCCAAATTTCATTAAATGACATTTAAACATATCTTGTACTTTAAAGTTTATATATGAAATAAAATAATTGGGTTCTGTCTGTTTTTATACTTTTTCAAACACCGCTTTAAAACCGGTATAAAATCGAAACCGTTTATATCGCTTTTGGATATCGGATTATTTCTGATTTAACGGTTTCGGTTTTAAAAATGAATCGGTATTACACGGATATCGGTTTCGTTTTCGGTTACGGTTTCAATCTATATTATGGATGTGTGTATATCTTACTTATATTTTCCATTTTTCAAAGATATTCTAAGATTCGTATTTGTTATCTTGAATTTCGAGATGTAGTCGAACTGAAATCGAGCTAATAGAAATTTATTTTTGAAACAAAATTTATAAATAAAATTAATTAGGGTCCAAAAAAAGTAATATCGAGTAACAAACGGATAAAAACTATAAAATTAATATAAAAATACACAGAACAAGTTATGTAGATAACACATATTTTGGAAATGGAAGCCTCGAAATATATAATTTGGCTTGATCGACAATATACTTTATTTTTTAAAAATTATAATTTTTAATAGTTTTAACAAAATAACAGTTTTTGACTCAAAAGTGACTACAACATTCCGAAACTGTCGAAAATAACTGTTTTCTCAATGAATTCTCAATCAATGAATTATTTATCTAAGAGTCTGTAAATGTTTTCGAGGATTTCTATTTCGCAAAATAAATATTTTTTTGTTAATTCACACGTTAAAAAAAGTTTAAAAAATTCCAACAAACATTTTTTTTTTTTGATTTTTTATTCCATAAAAAAAGTTCACTCAAAAGTTATATAGTAAATTTGTTATTTTTAATTTTGTTCGACAAAAATAAACATATTGTTCGAAAAATAGATTTCCCCTATAAAAAAATTTTAAAACAATATTTTCGACAAAAAATTATTTTCAGTGTACAAATTCACGTAGCTTCTTTGCCCTAATACGTTCGCCCAGTTGCACCTTCGTTTAAACGTATGTAAAATACGTTCATAGGCTCATTTATTCGTTGGTTCGTGCGATTATGCGTTGGTTTCTTTTATTTTCATTTTGCAACGCTCCATTTTCCATGCGTTCCACATATTATTTTTTTGTTTTACTTTTTTTTGCATACGTCCGTTTTTCATCTATCTATCCAACCAACCATCCATCTATCTATCCGTGTGTCTGTCTATTTGTCATTCAATAATTTCTTTGCTCCCCACAGTAGCTGTCCACTGAATGAATTTCTGCGTCAGTTTTCTATTTCTCAATCTGAGTTCATTGTTGCGAAAATATATAGTATGTATTATAAAAGAAATTAAAAAAAAACGCTCAACAATACTTTGCATTCAGAGCCTTCACCTCATATGTGGGGTTAAGCCAAAGGCATTTTCCGGCTTTTTTTTTTTTTTTGTTGCTACATTTTATATGTTCGGTTAATAGGTCTGAGAGACTTGAATAAATATAGTATGTGCTGTATTTATTGGACTGGCCAAAAGATGCACCAACCGCATGCAGTTATTTAATATATTCAAGCGTAAAACATTTAATGGCTTTTAAAGCGTTTAAAGAGCCGCAAAAGGAGCCACTAAAAGAGTATTTAAAAAGAACACTCAAAAAGCGCCTCTAACAGAAACTCTGAAAACTCTAAAAGAACCTCTAAAAGAACCTCTAAAAGAACCTCTTAAAAGAACTTCTTAAGGTGCCTCTAAAAGTGCTTAAAAAGTGTATTGCATATTTTGATTTATATTTTATGCTGTCGACCCCACTGTCCTTTCTCACACACATTCTTCTCGCGAAGCGAAGCGACGAGAATGCGCAGCTGCGACTGCCTCCTTGTGACGACAACAACACATTCTAAGGTATCTGAGAAATTAGACATCGGACGACGGACAGACGGACGGACGATGAACGCATCTGCATCTGCATGATGTCGACTGTGCGAAACGAACGATTGTGCGCCATAATATGTGGGGCTTAAAATAAAATTCCGAATCTGCACTTTATTATTAGCCATTCGAACGGTACTCGGTCGCTCTATCTACGTGCGCAACACACGTCACCATCGGTCGCAGCAGCAGCAGTTGCACCGAACAGTAGCAACAGCGACAACAGCAGCACCAGTTGCAACGATGCCTTTCTTCCCCAATGACATGCGACTGACGGTTGCGGTGCAACAACCTGGGGCAACCATACGAGACGACGACAGAAACGACGACAACGACAACGACGACGACGATGATGATGACGACGCGTTGACGATCGCAGGGCACAAGGCGATGCCACCACTTTTTGAATGGAACCAAACACACACAGTTTAACCAGCAATATTTAAGTTAATTCAAGATTTATATTGCCATCTATTTTGATAAAGAAAAAAGTACAACAAAATAAAATGCATCTATTAAAGAAAACATGGGCGTTTTTTTGGGAGGTAGTGCAGCAGGTCGCCGCTGTAACGCCTGGCTATTTAAATACCATTAAAACTTGTACAACGCAGATGTTTTTGAATTTGAAACAAACTGATTCATTTATTATTTTATCGATTTATTATAATTGGGGCTAGGGATGTCCAGGGAACAGTAGACTAAAACTAAATGATAACAACCTCTGCAGCTATCAACACGCCTACCTTAAGGGGAAATCCGTTGAAACAGCACTGCACGAGGTAGTTACGACACTTGAAAAGAACCTACACTACAAGGACTTCACACTAAAAGCATTTTTGGATATCGAAGGAGCGTTTAACAACGTAAATACGGAATCCATAAAAACCGCTTTAGAGAAAGTTCAGGTAGAAACCAAGACAACACAATGGATATATAAAATGCTAAACAACAGAATTATTAATTCACAGTTGGGTATTAGTAAATCATGGAAAACAATAACTAGGGGTACACCGCAAGGAGGGGTTATATCCCCCCTTCTGTGGCTTCTAGTAGTTGATGAAATCCTAACAATACTAAGAAATAAAGGAATAAAAGCAGTAGCATATGCAGACGATGTAGTAATTATGGTAAGCGGAAAATACCTTCCTACTATTAGCAGCATTATGGAAACTGTACTGAAAGAACTGTCAAAGTGTGCAGGACAAAACGGCCTAGGAGTAAACGCCTTCAATACTGAACTCGTACTATTGACAAATAAAAGGAAAATTGGAAACTTTGGGCTTTCAAACTTGATGGCTGCACACTCGCTCTATCTAGTGAAGCGAAATATCTCGGAACTATACTAGACAGTAAGCTTCGATGGAAACGCAACACAGAAGAAAGAGTGAAAAAAGCACTATGCGCTTTCTACTTATGCAAGAAAACTGTCGGTAAACGATGGGGCATGAGACCAAGTATAATCCACTGGATGTACACAGCGATCGTCAGACCCATATTAACGTACGGTTCTACTGTATGGTGGGAAGCGATAAAAAAGACTACATTTCTTAGGGAAATGAAAAAAGTACAAAGACTGGCATGCACCAGTATTACAGGCGCAATGAAATCGACTCCACAAATTGGGATGGAGATCATGCTTAATCTTCTGCCAGTAGACGACTTCATTAGGAGTACAGCAGCAAAGAACGCGATTCGACTTAGAGAATCAGGATTCTGGAAGCAACTCTCATATGGACACATGTCTATCCTCAAAGTTTTCAGCATGATTGAACTCCCAAAAACAGACTATATAACATCACAGATGGAAATAAATTCAAACTACTCCATCGTAATACCTAGTAGAGAACAATGGAGCGCTAACTCGCCAACAAGCAATAGCCACCTTCAAGTCTTTACTGACAGGTCTGTGATGGAAATAGGGACTGGATTCGGCATTTTCTGCGACGCACTGCAATTCACGAGTCACATAAACTTCTCGACGACTGCAGTGTCTTTCAAGCAGAAATATTTGCGATAGATAAAGCAGCACAGACCATCCAAACAAAGAACATGGATCCATCGGAGATTACAATCTTTGTGGATAGTCAGGCTGCCATCCTAGCACTAGACAATGCGGTCATAAAATCAAACACAGTACTAAATTGTCGCCGATCACTCAACATACTAAGTCAAACCATATGCTGGGTTCCCGGACATAGCAATATAGAGGGGAACGAACAAGCCGATGAGCTAGCTCGACAGGGTTCTGCACGTAGAATAGAGGTGTATGTTCTTCGACTAGGATTACATTAGGTGTCCTAAGAAGGCATATTGACCTTAAAACGACGGAAAAAACCAACGCAAACTGGTCATTCAGAGACGACTGCATTATCTCACGTCGTCTCTGGCCACACACCAATGAAAAAAGAACAAAAAGCGTGATAAATAACAGTAAAGAAGCTACCCGCATCCTCATCGGCGTCCTGACAGGACATTGTGCAATCGGCACAATAGCGCACAGACTGGGCATCCCCGCGCCCGACCACTTCCAGGAGCTGCAAAGATATTAAGGAAGTAGAATCAATCGTACATCTACTATGCGACTGTCCAAATCTCCAAACGCGTCTACTCCAGTACATGGGGAACAGGTTCTTTGGGGAACTGGAAGAAATAGTTGAAGTTCCCATTGAAAATCTACTAGGGTTCGTAAGAAGATCAGGTTGGTTTCGAAGAAACTAACCCATCGTTGTCAACAAAATATAGTTACCACACAGATAAAAAGGGAACACAATGGACACCTAGGCCCCCGTGAGTGTTTGCTGATTAGATTTCAGCAACACCCCCTTAAAACCTAACCTAACCTATGTCCACGGATGTTGCTTCGATACATCGATGTTTTCCGATGCAATATAGGCCTCATTAACTATTCGATACATCGATGTATTTTTTGATGTATTTTGATATTTCGATGTATTTTTTTGATATATCGAAACTAGCTAAATTTAATTATTTTATTTGAAATTATTTTATTTGAAATTAAACACTTTAAATAAACATTTGCTTCATACCTGATTTTCGTGTTTTTCTCAAAATGACATAATATGGACTTAGATATTTTGGTTTCCCAACGCCTTAATTATTTTGAATAATAAAAAAATGTTTCAAGGCAAACACTTATTTATTTTAAACTTTTAATTTTGGCATATAAAATGTTATAACATATTAATTAAAATTTAAATTATTTCCCTAATAATTTTTCATTCGATACATTGAAAACATCGATATATTTGTTCGATACATCGAAAAACAGAAAACATCGATGTATTATATCGACCAAAACATCAATATTTTTTTCAGATGGATATCCCTAATTGGGGCAGTTCACAGATAATCGTCCACCCTCTCTGGTTTGAATTCAATTTGGACAACTAATAAAATTAAAAGGGTCCTCTTTATGGATATACAATTTGAAGTCCAAAAACAATGACAACTGACCATATGTTCGAATTTAGAAGTTGAATTTAAACATAAACCCGGGTTTAAAAACTTTAATACGAGATATCGTTGGAATTTTTACCATATCTCGGACAAAAGAATTGTTAAAAAAATTAAAATGTCTTCTGTGCTTAATCGAAATAAAGCTTGATTTTGTTTTTTTGTTGGATTTTCAAAAATTTTATTTGAGGTGTTTTTTATTTGTGACGTTTTCGTTTTTATACTTTTGATTGATATATTTTGTTAGTGGTTTTACTCATTTTGTTTTTGCATATTTGCATGTATTTTGTTTGCATATTTTTTGTTTTAGATATTGACTTTGTATATTTGTTTTCTTTTTACTTTTTTATTTATTCTTATTTTGATTTTTTGTTTCTTCTCTTGTGTTTAGCGTTTTTTTTCTTTTTGTATTTTTGCTTTGGTTTTTGTATGTTTTTGCTTTGTTTTTGTATTTTTGCTTTTGCATTTTTGGTTTAGTTTTTGTGTTTGTTTTTTTTCTGTATTTTTTCTTTTATAATATTTCTGTTTTTGCTTTGGTTTTTCTGGTTTTGTGTTTTTGCTTTTTCGTTAGTTTCAGTTTTTATGTTTTTGCTTTTGATTGTAAGTCTTTGCTTTTGTTTTTGTATTTTTACTTATGCATTGTGTTTTACTTTTCTGTTATTTTCAGTTTTTGTGTTTTTGCTTCTTGTGTCCAATAAGGAGCAAAGTGCGTCTTATTGTGCAACACATCGAGCTAATTATTGTCATCTATACCAGCTACCATCATCATCTACTGTTACATCATCCAAAGCACCATGGTCTATTGTTCTGGCTACAGCTTTTGTGTTTCTAGCCTACGTCCGGCAGCGCAGTCCGACCATGTACACTGCCGCAATTCGGTGCGTTATGTGCTTCGATTTTGTTTCCAGATTATCTGTCGATTGAAAAAATCCAGTTTCCATGATTTTTAAGACGCGTCCACTGCATGAGACATTAGTCTCTGGCATTATGCATCGAACTGTTACCCGAAATATTTTTAGTGATCATCAAATTAGTCGAAGCAAATGTTATATTTTCGGCAGCCGTTCGTTTACCCAACATGACGAATAATCTACCCTGGCATTCTGCATTATTTGACATGTCTCGTATATGTCTTTTTGTTTAGACTGAATTTGGAGAACACTATTTGGGAAATACAAATATGTGTAGGAAAAACTATACATGTTAGTTGAAAATACTACAAATTTTTGGAAATACTTCAAATATTTGTGGGAAACTCTTCAAATATTTGTGGGAAACACTTAATAAATTTGTGAAAAACACTTAATTTCTTTCAAATTCTAACATTTAATTGTTTGCACGTTTTTTGTATGTAGAAGTGTAGTTTACCACTCACATAATCAACCACTGAAACCCCAGAAAATAGAAAAAGAAGTGGGTTAAACCCACCTTCAATCGATTGAATTATTTCTGTGGGGTCATGGGGGTACCAAATTTCCTTCTTTTTGCGCTAACTAAAAAAGTAAGTTTTTATTTTAATGGGATTGATTATGGTGGGGTGATTTTTTTGGGGTCATATAAGTCCTGCTTATGTTGAAATTTCAAATATATTAATTATTTACCTTTGAAATTTACTGCAAAACCCAATTCTTAAACCCCCATTTTTTGGAGTATTCTAGGCAGCATCCGGCTATATTTTATTGAATTTTATTTTATTTTTTTAAGGGTTTTTTAATTTTTTATATTTCGTGCAGTTCAGTTGTGGTTTTAAAGTTTGTTTTTTCATACACGGATAGAAAAGATTTGTTTGAATATGTTGGAATGTAGTTATAACGTAATTCGAAATCACCATATAAATATTAGGAGTAAAATCTAATTACTTTATAATTGAATTGTATAACTAGTTTGTTCAGATTGAAATAGTTTATACGATATTCAAACATAAATTGTTTTAATCGCAGGTTTACATGAATTTACTATATTAATGTTTCTGTAGAAATATATATTTTTCATCAGATATTATTATATGTATGTTTGATATTTCCGCTATTTAACACACCCAACATCAATAAAAGGTTCTTTGAATTATATGTATATTTGGTTATTCGTGATTGTTACTGGGTGACAACGAATATAAAAATAATAGCATTATTTTGATTATATGTATGTTTGGCATTACGAAGTCACAATTAACAACGCTGCCTACTTTTAGCACTCAGTAACACTCACATTAATACCTTTCATATAGTTCAAAAGTTCTTTTTGGTGGAAGAATTTGTTTAAGAACCGCCAATTACTGTTAATACAGATACCCAAGTAGGAATTAACGACCGGCACAATGCTACTCAGGCCTGTGCCAACGCTGTTATCCAAGCTCGTTTGAAGACTGTGTCAAGACTGGAATGATAACTATGTTACAAGCCTGTATCCCAGGCTTGTACACAGGCTCGTTGACAAATTTTGTGCCAGACTTAATTCCCAGTCTACCAACACTGTGTTTTAGGCCTGTGCAAAGACTGTGTCAAGGCTGGAATGATAACTATGTTACAAGCCTGTAATTCAGAATTGTACCAAGCCTTGTGTCCCAGACTTGTACCAAGGGTTGTGCCTCAGTCTTGAAACAAGACCTATGCCCCCTTGCGACAATCCTTGTAAAACGCCTGAAGATTCAGGCATTGGGCATAATTTGTCATGGGCATTGCATTCATTATTTATGTCATTACACTTGAGAGTTGAGTCTGTAGATAAATAAAAATGTAAGAGGTTCACAACCAATTTAACAGCAAAACTTACGTTATTTTGTAGACTTATTGTTCAGACAACTCCAAAGAGTTGAGTTTCTCGAATATATTTTTGACGTTTAAAAAAACGTCAACAAACTTTTTTTTTCATCAGATAAGTGTTCTTTAACATGGAAACAACACAAAAATGTCACCGTAGTAAACTTTAATTTACTCAAGTCAAAGTCGGTACACACGCATAACTAGGCATGGGACGAAAAGTTTTCTAGACGGAATTTTGAATTTCCGTCAGCATATGGCGGTTTGGATAATTTGACAATTTTCATATGTGGCACAATTGGTATACCGAGGGTCAATATTGGTATACCGAGGCCTGTGTGGAGTACGAGAATGAAAATTGTGCCAGGCTTGTGTCCAACAACGAGGCTTTTTGAAATCTGGGAATGACAAATGTGCCAGTCCTGTGCCTACTTGGTATATCAAGGCCTGTGTGGAGTCTGTGAGTGACGATTGTGCCAGGCTTGTGTCTAACCTAATCTAACAAGACCTGTGTAAAGTCTGGGAATGACGCTTGTCCCAGTCTTGTGTCTAATCTAAACTAACGAGGCTTGTTTGAAATCTGGGAATAACAAATATTCCAGGCTTGTGTCTAGCTTGATATACCAAGGCCTGTGTGGAGTCTGCGAGTGGCCACGCTTGTGTCTGGCTCGATATACCAAGCCTTGGTTGTCAAGCTTGTAACAAGACTCGCAGCCTGGAAATTCCTATCTGGGTAGTGGCTATTTGTGAAGTATTCAATTCATCCGTAATTTACTGAACTCAAAATAGGAACAATAGATGGAAATGAAAATATTAGGTATAAACAAAATATGTGTAATAAAAATAAAATAAAAGTTTATAATTATATAATATAAATAAAAAAAATGTAATTTAAAAATAGGGAAAAAACGAATATTGTGTAAAGAAGATATTAGCACTAAATTTACTCTTTTTACATTAAAATTATATGTAAACATAAATATGTTTACATGTAAATAAAATGTTTTTCACATTCAAACATATATATGTTTGTAAGAACTTCGAAAATTATTCATTTTGAACATAAATATCTTTGGACGAAAACAAAAATATGTTTGGCTGTTATTATAATAATGCTTGACAATGAAATAATACTTATATTTGCATAATGCTCCAAAGATATATGAAATGCCTGCAAAATTATGTTTGGGAGAGCCCTTTTTTTTGCAGCGTGTACTATTTCAAACCGGTTTAAAACCGTAACAGGTTACGTATATCGATTTTGAAGAAAGGTTATTATAGGGTACAAAAACATGGAGTTATATGTATTCAATTTTAATAATAACTCCATTTTTAGTGCATTACAGTAAAAAACTATATATATAAGAAACAAAAACTTACCCTGGATCATTAGGCGTATCCGACGGTGAGCCCGACACCACCATGTCCTGTTGCCCTTGCATCTCCATTTTCATGTCCATGTTTTCGCAATCAACGACGAATCAACTTGTACACTTTAGCTAGACACGGGAACTTGCCGACCGACTACTACTAGACAAGAACGAGATCGCTAAACACAACAAACGACACAACATGTACAACGAATGCACCCGAGATGCACACTGCTACCCTCACTCTCTCGCTCTGGCTACCGCTGGCAACCATTAAGTGCAATGTACTTCTGGGGGGGAGGGTCCGGACTCACGCTACACTATTGTATAATACCTGAGACACTTATTTTTTGACACTTTTTTTTGCACAATTTTTACAAGTTTGGTTTATTTTTTTTATATATTTTTTTCAATTTTTTTTTTATTGCAACTAAAGTTGCCGGCACTAAATCACATAATTTTATTTTTTAACGAAGGGGAAAACAACACTGAATGCAACGTAGATTTAAAGGATATCTTTTTTTGGTAGTGATTAATTTTTTTTTATATAAAAATTTTTCAAATTTATTTTTTTTTTCAAATTTTCTTATTTTTATTTTAATTTTTTATTAAATTTTGTATTAAATTTTGTATTAAATTTTTTAAATATTTTTTTATTAGAATTTATAATTTTGCTTTTTTGGAGTCAATACACTACACTAGGTGTCGCTAGGCGCTACATGAAGACAACGTGGAGAAGAAGACCTGCACTAGTTCGAGAGCACGAGAAAATAATAATTATAATCGGTCCATTGAACAAAATTGACGTCGCAAAACGAAAGAATGTTCATCGATCTCAGCACAGAGAAAAATTTGGTTTGAAATTTAATTTTTTTGCAAATTAATTTTTATTTTTTAATATTTTTTTATTTTATATTTATTGCCCATATTTTCTGCATTACTTCCATTGTAATTGAAGTGACCTACAGATCGTTTCGCTAAATTGATCGAACAGACAGACGACAACGGCAACGCAACGACGAAGGCGACGCCTTCAATTGCCCACTGTTCAATATTGTTGTTGTTGTTGCGTTTCTGTGCTCAACTCAACTCGATTCGGTTCTATTCTCGATTTGGATTCTGTTCAGTTATGTTCTGTACACTATTTCTACCGCGTCATTGAGCTCCACCAAACGTCGCTCTCATAATCAGCCAGCAATATGTAGTGCGGCGGCCACAAGTAGCAGCGCCACTCCAGCCGTCCTCCAACCGCCCCTTTGGCCCGTTTTTTGATTCTCATCAATTCATTGTTGTAAATCAAATACACGTGACTTTAATTGCTGTTATTGTTTTTGTTGTTGCTGCGGCTGCTGCTGCCGTCGCCGCCGATTTTATTGCTACTGTTTGCAATGCAATGTTACTAATGGGGGCAACAGGGTGTTGAGCAACTACTCTATATTATAAATGATCAAATCTTTTGAATTTCTGTGTTTTTAATTTTTATTAAATTCCATTAGTTTTTCTTTCGTTTACATCAGATTTATTGCAGCAAACATATTTTGAGATATTACATTTTATGATTGGCAACAAACATACATATTTTAAGCAGCAAACATATTTATGCTTGCAGCCATGTTAATTGAATTTCACATTAAACTCAAAAATGTATTATAACATATAAAAGAATGCAATAACTAAAACAATCAGACATGTTCTGCATTAAACTTTCACTCGAAATTGATGGTGAAATCGAAATGTCATGTTTCATATTTCGATTTAATGTTTTCACTCCCAGAAAAAAACTCCCTCAAAACCCATTAAAATTGGTCAATAGAATACAAAAAAAAAATCTTCTCATATAAACTCAATGGCAATGTAGTGGTATTTTCCGATTAAAATAATAATTTATCCTACTGACTATTTTTAATAGTAAAAAACTATTATTTATATAGTATTTTTTCTGGGTTCAATTTCACTTTTTTCGAACTTTGCGAAATGCCATGTTATTGAAAACGGTTTTTCCTGTTTCCCGCTGATAAAATAAACTCAATTTGACAAAATTTTAATTGTATTTCTTGCCTATGATCAGTTGGTAGTTTCTGTAATTTTGTCGACCAAAGTTTTCTACTTATATTTTCGATTTAACGTCAAAATGACGTAATTTTCATTTCTTGTCGAACAATTTTGTTGACATTTAAACAATTTTGACGTCACAAAAAACGACAACTTTATCACCTGATTTACAGAAACTAGCTACAGTTTACAATAGACGTTTCGAACATGGATAGCTGTTCGTACATGAATTCGAAATTGCTCTCTTTCGTCTGTTTTACAGAACACCTTTTTTCAATCCGTCCATATTGCGATTCCGGATTTGGCATTAAAACGGATGGATTACAGAACATGCCTGAATATGCCACTTTGATAAAACTGAAGACCATTTTGCTAGGCAACTAGCAATTTTCTATCATATATATCATAGATATATAAAATGTAGGGCGCAAAATCATAGACAATTTAAAGTCCAATCCCAAGTTTAAAATCAGCTTTTTGACAATTTATTCTACACAGAATTTTTCAAAAAAGTTGAATTTATAGCCCTATTCTGGCAAGCAATGACAATTACAAATCAATGACAATTTTGAGGTAAGTGACAATTGTCACGAAATGGTATTCTAGTAGCAAAGTGACAAAGAAAACAATGACAATTGTTATGAAATTTGTCACCACCTAAAGAGGAGGTGACAAGTATTTAATTCTTAAATATATGATCATTTTAACGTGCCACAAACTCTTGTGGCAAATGTGTAGCTTTTAAGTTACCTCTAACACCAGAGTTGCAAACTAGTAATTTTTAGTTGCAAAGCGGTGGCTAAGAACATGTATGGAACATACGCAATAATATGTCACAATGCTGTGATACATAAGTCATACATTCTGATAATGGAACATATACGATAATGGGCGGAGCTAACTTTGTTGTTACGACGTGTCAAAATAGTGGCAACTTAAAAAATTATGTTCCATGTATGTTGCATGTATATAATGGAGAACCTAATAGGAACATGTTTATAAATAAAATAGCTAATTAACTTTAAAATGATATAAAGGTATATTATTATACACAAAATATTTATTATATTCACTTCATATGTTCATGGAACGTTGGATTGTAAAAAAGGACAGTCGGAATAGTATTATTTAAGAAATAACAAAAATGACTTTTTTTAAAAAATGTTCACAAATTGCATTTTTTAGGTGTGCGTTATAATTAGAGAGGGTAGAAAATAAGCTTTAATCTGAAAACTTTGTTAAATTAGAGTTGTAGTTTGCCGATAGCATATTTTTGTCATGATGTGCAGTTTTATTACACGACAAACATTCACGTAAATGGCACTGCGTAGGATCTATATTATTTTTATTTTTAATCCACACAAGTTGCACACTTAAAATTACAGTTCAAGTTCCAAATAGGTGCCCCGGGGCAATTAGGTGGCAAATAAGTATTTTTCGCATGATTTAAAACAAATACTTTAATGGCAATTGTGTGGCTACCACTTAAGTTGACACAAAGTGGTTACTTGAGAGGTGTCTAAAAGTAGTATAAACTAGTTCTAATTTTGAGAAGCTGCCGATTAGTTGTTTTTAGTAAAATTGTTTCCCAGAAATCGTGTCTTTTTTACTACTATATACCATATTCCTATTTTTCTATAACATTCCTTTTTACGAATTTGTATACTACTAATTATAAATTAACATACGTTTATGTTTTCTTTTCGAAAAATTTCCCCATAAAAAATAGGATGGAATCTTCAAACAACATTATCATATCCGATACTCCCAATACACAGCTGATCCCATCTTTTGCAGAATATTTTGGTCAAAGTGAGTATGATTGTTGTTTTTATGTGAAAGTGTCATTTTATCATAAAACGACAAATTTATACCCACTTTCTGTATTTCGAAATGAACGACGATATTTCGAAACGAAAATTTGAAGTCAAAATATCGTCACGCAAATTTGGATTTCAGGTTACCTGACTTTAAAATTTATTTAAATTCACTTTAATGTCGAATAGTCTTTCGTTTCAAAATACAGATAGAGGCACTTATATGGTCAACAAATCTGTATCTTTCGACAGTTACATATTTTAACATTCTACATCCTGCGGTGGAACAAAATGGACATATTTAGTTCCGTTATTAAATTGAAAGATGTATTTTTTGGTTTTCAAATATAACGTTACCCCAATAGATATTTCGGTAAAAACCTTGTTTATTATTCCCTAGACTTATTCCCATCACTGAGAAATGTAGGGTTTTAAAGGGTCAGCCATATTAGAGCAAACATTATTATTTCTTTATCATAGAAATATCCTTTCCGTAGCTCGTTTTCTCCACTCAATAAATGTTGTTCTCGATCACCCCTTTCGACTACCATAAGCTATAACCTTCTCAAACTTTCTTAGAAAATGGAATTGTTTCCAAATTTCGAATTTTAATCGTTAAGGCTTGAATACACGATAGAGAAATTAGCTAGAGATAGAGAAAAAAAATCTACCGTAGAGCTCCATACAGTGGAGCTCTATGTAGTGTTTACACAACTCTATGAAACTTTTTGCTCTATCTCTAGCTATTTTCTCTATCGTGTAAATTCGCCCTTAGCAATTTTATTCTCGAACACTGTCTGGTTTTCGATCGTTCCCGAACCTGGTCTCCAGCATAAAATTAAATTTTATTCTTGAATTTCATCTCGATTATCATTCTCGTTCTTGATTCTACCTCGAAAATCTTGTTAACGATTTCACATCTTCATCTTCACCGAATATAAATCTCCTTCTCGTTCGAAAATGTCTAACTCCATTGCAAAAATAGTTTAAATATCGATTTCGAACATGTCTTTTCCACAATCTCATTCTTCAATACGCCTCGAAAATCTTGCTCTGTATTACGAAAGTAATGGAAATGCTTTCCGAACTATGAATCTCTTCATTACCATCATGATTATCATCTAGTTTTCATTATCATATTGAATTACAAGACGCGATCTAGTGAAATTTCGAATATTACTAAATTTTAAGTTTTTCTATTCTTATTCTCGAATTATATAAATTTTCGAATTAGAAAACTGGAATTTGGTTTTCCTCCGCATTACTTAATCATTTTCATTCTCAAATCTCGTCTCGAGTACTAAAAATGTTTTGGATCGCACCTACAAAAATCCATTCTCATTCTCGAATTAGATTAGTATGATATCGAGTCCTAAACTTTTCTCCTACAACAAATAAAATCTATTTCTCTTTATCGTCTTGAACTACAAGACGAGATCGAGCGAAATCTCGAATGTAATAATTATTATTTTTTTAGTTGAGCTTATATTTTCCGTATTTAGGTAGTTGCAATAAGCACCAATTTTTTACCACACATATAAACTATTCAAATAATAAATTCATGATTCATTCTATAAATTATTTTGATTCATTCAATGTTCTCTTCATACTTTAAGGTAAAACACACTAATTTCGAAATTGTAAATAAAATTGACTAAAACTAAATAAAAAATTAATTCAATAGAAAATCAGCCTTTAAAAATTCCCTAGGAGTTTCACAAAATACGGATATAACTAATTAAAAACTGATTAATTACGTAAATCTACTTTACATAACAATATATTTTTTTCTTAATATTTTCTTTGCGGTTTTCAGTGATTAGTGGTGCAAATGCATATTTTTTTATTTTGTGAGAAAAACATTTTTCACATATGTTTGCCAAACATTTGTTTATTAAACATTTGAAATTGCTAAATGTTATCGACAAAACCACGACCTTATCTAGCACGGAAGTAAACCCCATTTCGCAGTAACTATATTTTGCGGTTTGAATTTCATGGATAATGTAATTTAAAATTTGTATTAAATTTATAAAACTCCCAACATTGTTTAAAACTATTTAAATGTAATCCATAACTATATATTTAATCCAACAAACTCGATCGACATGTAAAACAGTGATTTTCAATTCAACAATTCAAGCATTCAAATTTTAATTACTGATTGTTTTCGATGGAAAGCTATTTCTATAAAAATGGTTTTCAATTATAAAATATTATTACACAAAAAAAAATAATTGACGTAAATATAGCAACCGACATTAATTGCATTCATTAATCAATCCAGCACTGAAATTCACTAATTTAATGAAAACACTAATTTAATGAATATTTGTACGTCAATGCAGCAAAATATTTTCGACTAATTTATTTTGCTGCATTGACGTACAAATATTCATATTAGCAAACGCAATTGCTGATTTAACAACGAATAGCAAATGTTTTTCCTCTCGTCAGTAAATGGCAAACCTACGAGAGTAAAAACCATTCAATATGAAAAGCTCTCACCCGCCGTTCGGATTCGGCAATAAACTGTAGGTCCCACCACTTTGAGTACAAATATAACACGCACAGCTCAAAATGGTGAGAGAGCTCGGCCGAAGTTCTTATAGGACTGTAGTGCCAAACTATTATTATTATTATAAATGTTTTTGACCTCAGGCCATGATCATGTACTGATCGGGCAATTCCCCATTTTAATATTTACCCGACAATTGCCCTGTCTGAGCCCGAGCATAATAGGGTTTCTCTCATTAATCTCGATCATTGCCTGATACTAATTTCGTTATGAGGAACAAATAATGTAGCTATGATCGGGAACATTGACTGTTTAGATAATGTAAACCCTGCTATGGTAAGCATGATAAGGACATGCAAAGGCAATGATCATATTTTCTCTAATAGGGCTTACCCAACGAAAACCCGATCATTTCCCGATGGCGCATCGGGCAAATTTCTACTAGAGTTAATGAATTTCATTGCTGGATTGATTAATGAATGCAATTAATATCGGTTGCTATATTTACGTCGATTATTTTTTTCTGTGCAGAGGATTAACAAACTACTTATAACATTCACATTGTATTTTTATATATTTATTTTAAATTTTTTCAGTATATGATAAAATAAGAGAAAATATATCAAGAATTACTTAATAAAAAATATATAATACGAAGTATAAGTTCGTGAATCCCCGTATTTTTTATTTTGTCAAAATGTTTATTTAAACTACTTAAGTTTCTCACACATGTTACAATATTATCTTAACGAATATCATATGATCGTTGAATCCTCTGTACGAACCATTAAAAAGTAAATATATTTTTTTATTAATTTAAAATAAAAATCAAAAATCCCATATTACAAAAATTTATTTTTTTTTTAGTTTTTTCATTAAGCACTCAGTTTTCATACACCTCTTCGGCCCTTTAAGTAGCTTAAACATAATGCTAGCAGGCCTCATTGCAAGGTGTTAAAATGTTAAATAATCTGCTAAACACCTTTTATACAAACCACCTCTATTTTGAACACATTTATTTTAAACAATTTTTTGCTTTGCACTGTTTATTGTTTGAATTTGAAGACTTTGTGGTATTTGTATGGAGAACATCTCCAATAACCGATGGAACATATAATACGATGAAGGGTTTATTTTGCTTATAGCTTTAATTGTTTATGGTGAATTCGTTCATATTACGTTTAAATTATGTTTACACTGAGACGATAAACGTGAAGGTGATGATGATGATGGTATTTTTGTGATAATGAGGATGTTTATGATGATTTTTTAAAAATTATTATAATGATAAAGTTAAAAGTGATATGAGAATCATAATACATATAAATATGGTTTATGAAGAAATCTGCTTTCATATTTTTTTCAAACACAATTCTTCCTCAATACAAATTATCCATAGAAAATTCTTTCCCATCATAATTATTTCACAAGACAAATCTTCCACGATACTTTACTGCCTGGGGGACAATATTTCACTGTGCAAAATCTTCCCTGGAACTATTATTCTCCAAGACTATTTTTCCCCGAAATACATTTTCCCGGACCATTCTACTCGAAACATTTCTTTCCCGAGGCCATTCTTCCCCGATACAATTGTGGAGTTCATTTCCAAAACGTGCGATGTGAAACGACGATAGGTTTAGTAAAAACTGAATTACTCTAACTCAATGGTAGAATTAAATTAGAACTCGTGTTGTAAATTCACTTTTTATAAATAAAGAAATTTGGGACGTATATTTGTAAATAAAGTAATTTTATTTATTTTCATTTATTTCACGTGACAATTCTTTTGGAGGACACTCGTCCACGAGAAAATTCAATCCCTAGACAATATATTTTCTAGAAATTATTTCGCAACACTGCTATTACTTGCAACAATTGAGGAGCTCATTTCCAAAACGTGGCTATCCACTTAAAAATAAAATGTTTTTTTTTTACAAATGTAAAGGGTTTTTAAGGGTTTTTCAACAAGGACGCTACAAAAGTAGAGCGTCAGGGACAGCAAACGACGCCATATTTCTTACAGCTCTTTTGACATTTCTCTTCAATAAGGTTTGCCATTTCATGATGGAAAGATATACGAGTCGAAATTATTAAAATTTACTACCGAAATTCGAATTCGTATATCTTTCCATCATGAAATAGTAAACCTTACTGAAGAGAAATGTCAAAAGAGCGGCAAGAAATATGGCGTCGTTTGCTGTCTCTGTCGCTCTACTTTTGTAGCGTCCCTGTTGAAAAGCCCTTTACGTCCCAAAAATGTTTATTAAAAAAACAATTTAAAAAATATATTAAGAGTGGAAATCGTCTTTGTTTCAAATGGATTTTGCCATTTAGTAACAGTTATTAAGATTTTAGTAAACTACTAGCACGTTTTGGAAACGAGCTTCTCAATTCTTTCGCGGACAAATTTTGTCCTAGTCAATGCTGACCGAGATAATTCTACCCGAGAATATGCTTTCACAAGGCCATTTCTGCCCAGTAAATCTTTTAGAGAGTCTATTCGCTGGCGAACAATTTTATAATGGAGTTGAAGTGATAATAATACTAAAAATTATCCCTCGACAAATGTTCCATACATTTGTATCCCTTAGATAATTCTTTTTCAAGATAGTTATTCCTCAAGAAAATTCCTTCGCGAGATATTTCATTACTGATTATTCCCCAGACATACATATATTGCCTCTTTATATTATTAAAAACGTTCGTCAAGAATTGAATTAAAATTCACTTAAATTATTATTTTAATATATACTAATTTATGGGAAAGAATTGTCTTTCAAATGAATTCTATGGGAAAGAATAGCATCTGGGAGGTAATGTTTTTAGTAAGAATTGTCCGGATTTTATAATAACAATGTTGAAATGAAGGAGGAGATGCCGTGAAAGGCTTAATTAGGCCCAATTAATGTGTTTTATTAAACTTTTCAATTAGGGAGAAGTAATGAAAATTCAAATCATGGCGAAGAAGATAATGAGAAATAGATTATAGAAAATATAAGAAAGATGACGTAAAGAAATTTTGGGGTATGAGAATGTGAAAAAGGAAGAGTATGCGTATTAACCGTTTGTTTAATGCCATTTAATGTCATTTCAATTGCAAAATGTGACGATAAATGGTAAAGGTGTGATCACCTTGATATCGATTATTATTATGTTGAATTAAATATTGAATTATAATACTGATTCGGCAATTAATATGATTAGTGTCCCGAGGCATTAATTAGACATTAATTGGAACCGATCAAGTTTCTATTGGACTTTTTTACGTTGGGAAAGTAATAGGGTGAAGTTAAATGAGAAGAAGTAGAAGATAATATGAAAGATCTAGGCAAATTTCTAGAAAATGAAAAAGGGTTTACTGGGCGTTTGGACTGAGAATCGTGTAAAGCCGTTCCAAGTGCAAAATGAGACGATAAACGGATAGGTGATAATCATGAAGATATTGATGGAATAGATTATTATTATTATAATAAAAATTTGACGATTTTGATTTGACAATTAATATCAACAGTGCCCTGAGAGCTTTCAGGCTTAATCAAAGATACTACTGGACTTTTTAAGTAGGTGATGTGATAAAACGAGTATATAAATAAGATGGTGTTGGAATACGAGAAGAAGATGTAAAATAAAAGAAGAATTTAGAGAATGATAAAAGATTTTGTTAGGTTAATTGCCTGAGATTTGTGTAATTAAATTGAATATCGTTCCGATTGCAAAATGAGAAAATAAAAGTAAAGGTGATAATGAAGATGATGATATTGATGATGACGACGTTGAAAGAAATGATTATGATGTTGATTTGAGAATGAAAATGATTAGTACACTGAAAGTGCATTAAGACTTAACTAGAACCGATGGCTTTTTTTTGGTAAGGTGGTGCTGAAGATGATGGTTAAGGAAATAAGGAGTAGAGGAAGGAGTAGAAGAACATGTAGACAAATTTTGAGAATGAAAAGGTTTACTTAAGGTTTTAACTGAGATTCGTGTAAAGCAATTTTATATCGTGCCGATCAATGATCGAGTAGGAGAGGTGATGAAGTATAAAATAAGAATACTACAGAGGAGAAAGATGAGAAGAAGAATAAGTAAAATAAATAGTAGAATTAAGTTTAGAATTTCGATAATTATAAAATATTTTGTTGAGTTTCCCTGAGATTCTAGTAATCCAGTGAATGTTGTTTCAATTGCAAAATTAAACGTTAAATGCAAAAGTGATAATGATAATGATATCGATATCGATGACGGCGAAATTATTATGATGTTGATTTGACAATAAAGGTGATTAGTACCCTGAAAGAATCTTCAGACTTAATTAGAACCGATCAAACTGACTTTTTCTGATTTTTAGGTAGGAGGCGGTGCTGAAGATTAGGGCAAATAAGATAATGAGAAGGAGTAGAGAAGATACGAAGAAGATGTAAAAGATTTTGGAGAATGAGAAAATGGAAAAGGTTTAGTTGAGGTTTTCACTGAGATTCGTGTAATGCAATTTGATATCGTGCTCGCGCCTGAGAGCGGCTCCGATTGCACAATGTAAACAAATGAACAGCAGTAACTACAACAACAACACTAACACGAAAAAAAAAACAACATTGCGAATTTGAGCGCGACGCAACTGCAAGAATAACAATTAGAACAAGAACAATAAGAACAACAAACACAACAACTTCTGACTTTCTGTGCCGATGTCATTCTTTCGTGTTTTATTTTTTTATTTTGTTTAGTATTTTTTTTTTTTTTTTTGTTTTAATTTTTTGCAGGTTGCACTACGTAGGCGTCTCTGACATGCAGATGCAGCGCAATTCTAAACACATTTCAAACAAGTTTTAATTATTATTTTTAATTTTTGTTGCTTTTTGCACAAACTACTGAATAAATTCAAAGTCAACATTTTTAATTTTTCACAAATTGATTGCTTAACTCTGGGGTCTACGTTGCAAATTGACAAACACTCGCGACAACTACCGACACGAAACTAAAAACCGACCCGACTAACGACCATTTGCACCGTCACACGATTGAACACAACCGGAGGCAGCAGCGGCAGCAACAGCAGAAGCTGAAGCAACGACAACGACGACGACGACTGCGGCCGTTTCAGTAGTGGCGACTGCAGCGGCAGCTCCAACAATAACAACAACAACAAATACAAGAGCAGCAGTTGTATTAATGCACGACCGCTAGTCGTAGTCGATATTCGACGACAACGACGATGTAAAACACGACGAGCACTATACACGTCGTTGTTGTTATGTTGTTGTTGTTTTTGTGTCTTTGGACTCCATCTCGTTGTACTTGTTGTTGTTTATTCGTTGCATTCGTTGTGGGGTGGTGGTGGGCGCTCGCTCGCTCGCTCGTTGCATTTAGGGCACTTAGCACTTACTCGTTACTGCAGGCGCAAACGAGTGAGCAACAGTCAGAGAGACAACAACAAACAATAAAGAGTGCATTTTGTTGAGGTAGTTGACGTAAGGAGCGTCAAATTCGCGCAAAGCTTTTAAGAGAAATAAATGGCAGTTGTAGTAAATAATTTGGAAACGATGAATTAACCCTTTGCTAACGAGAAGTAATAAATAAATTATTAATGAATATTTTAATTGTTAGTGAAAAATTTAATTTATAGTGAAAAATTTTATTTTTAGTGAAAAATTTTATTATTAGTGAATTTGTATTTTTGGTGAAAATTTTTATGTTTTAGAAAAATAAAAATGAATTTTTAGTCATATATTGAATGTTTACTCAAAAATTGAATTTTTATGAAAAAAGTTAATTTTTAGTGAATAATTGAATTTTAGGTGATAAAATGAATTTTTAGTGAAAATGTGAATTTTTAGTGTAAACATTTAATTTTTAACAAAAAATTAAATTTATTGTGAAAATTTTAATTTTTAGTGAAAAATTAAATTTTTAATGAAAAATTGAATTTTTAGTGGAAAAAATAAATTTTTAGTGAAAAAATAAATTTTTAGTGAAAAACATAATTTTTAGTGAAAATTTGAATTTTTAATGAAAATTTAAATTTTTAGTGAACATTTGAATTTTTGTGGAAAAATTTAGTTTTTAGTGAACATTTATTTTATATTCTAATTTTTAGTAAAACGTACGACAAAATTTAATTTTTGGACACTTGATACAAATCTATATATTCTTAAACTACGATGAAAATAAAATAAGCGTGTTTTTCAGTATTTCTATTCGTTTGAAGTTTTAAAATTATTTTTATATTTTATTGATATCACTCATACGACCCATATGATGAATTGATTTAAATTTTTTTATGAAAATTATCAACTTCAAAATGATCAATTTCATTAATAAAATACTAAAAACTAATTTAAATTTTATTTAAAATAATATTTATTTAATGGGAAATCATGCATATCCGATATAATAGCCTTTACAGGGAACAACTAAAGAAAAAGTTTCATTACACTAACTTTTAATGGGAACCTCGAATAAAATTTCAATAAAATCATTTTAGCATTGTAATTGTAGCCCCTCATAAAATCACTGGGTCTAATTCGGATTTTTATGCAACACAAAATCAAAAAAAAAATACAAAATAAAATCAAAAATCATTAAAACTAATGAAAAGCGAAAACGATTTTAACAAAATCAAAACAATAAAAAAACACAAAAGCAAACACAAACATACAGAAAAAGAAGAGAAAAATCAAAAAAAAAACAAAAAAAAAAGAAAGGCAAGCACAAACACAAATGTCAAAATACAAAATAAAAACAAAATCAAAAGCTAAAACATTAACAATAACAATAACAAAAAAACAAAAGTAAAAACCAAATTAAAACATAAAAACGAAAGCAAAAGAAAAAAACCCAAATACAAAAGTAAAAACACAAAAGCAAAAACAAAAACACATTCAAAAGTTATATATATAGTTATGTCTTAGAATTAATGCAGGTGTAGACACTGTGTTATCGACTCGAATAAAAATTTGAATCATTAATTCCGTGACATCGAACTTTTCTGTCAGATTTGTACCGTTGAAATTTTATTGCGGTTAGAGAAAATTTTGTGAAAAAAAACTTAAATTTGTAAGGGTTTTTAATAATTTATTAAAATTTTAGTAAGTGATTAATTTTACAGGAATAAGAACATTTTCCTAACATCGCTAGAGGCACGATGAGAGAACGACACGTTTCACCCGATAAAGCTGCTACTATTCTGTGGATTTGCAAGATCTAACTTGTGTGCTGCACAGCATCACTCATGAACACCGTTGACTTGCATCTACTTATGCGTGCCGGGCTGAAAGGTCAGCCGCGTAAAATCCAAATGCGAGGTGACTTTACTCTTCAACAGTCCACTACCACCAGAGGACTTACTTGGCTACGTTGGAGACGTTAGCACCGATCAACTACAAAAAATAACATGACCGCGAGGTCACGCAGTAGCCCTTAAAAGTTAAAAATATTTTTTGCTATAAAAGGAAGGCATGGTAAAATCGCACGCTTTCACATGATAAATTTTGAAGTTGGTTCCAGAGTGATATTTTTAATTTCAAGCGGCTTGCCCGTCCACTTGTATATCTGCACGGACGTCTGCCGCGGCTCGGTCATTCGCATTCCATTGATTTCATTAAATTCGATGAGTGATATCTGTTCTGCGGTTACATCAAGCTCCAACGTGGAATATGAGGCTCGTGACATTTCCAGTTGCTACCGCCGCGACAGGGCCGGCTGTAAATCAGATTTACGCGACTTTTTCAATTTTTAGGACCGAAATTTACAAAAATTCAATTTTAAATTTTTTGTTTATTGAAAGTTTTGCAACATCAAATAATTTCCGCATCGCATCCGTAGTAAACTTCAAACTGTCGATAAAAATGTTTCCGTTCCGGCGAATTCAATAATTGATGACAATCGAACAGAAAAGTTCTATCGAAATTGCTTTCCGTAACGGAATCAACAATCAAGCCCAATGAGTATCAAAATCAAGTTTTCAGGGCATATTTTAAAAAGTGGATCAATTAGAAAAAATAGTAATTTATAGATCGTTAGTTTGGACTATGCTCTAAATAACCATAAAACATTATTTTGTTCATTATGAAATCTTAAATAATGAAATAATAAAAAAATCATAATTTTCCGAGTTTAGATTCAATTATCTTAAAAACGTATTGAAATATTTGCATTATTAGAATATTAAAATTAGCCTAAACAATAAAAAAAAAAATGTTTTTTTGTTAAACTATTTTTCCACTGAACTATATTTTTTTTTATTCCAAGTAGTGGGTGAGAAAGGCTTTAAAATACTTTTGCAATTTTCTCAAAAAGGTTACGTACCACAAAAAAACTGAGTAGGCAGTCAAACTCAGCACCATCGAATTATACAAAATTGATATATGAAATGGCGATGGCAGAAATCTTGTTTAAATTGAGACAAATTAAATCAATCAGTGTAATAAATAAAATGCAGTATTTATTGTTTGTTCAAAACTTTATTTATTTTCTAATTTTCGCCAATTTCATTTTCTTTATTTTTATTTATTTTTGTTTTTTATATAATTTTCTTACATATTTTGCATTCAGCGCGACTTATAGCCGATGAATAAGTTAACAGAATACTAAAAATCAAACAACAGCTTAAAAGACGTCGGCGTCATCTACGCCGATACGGCTGGCTTCGGCTTCGGCGCATCCGAAGAGGAATCGGATGGCGGCGGCGTCTCCTTATCCTTGTTCCAATTCTTCAGACCCTCGGGCAGCGTGGTGTCCTCCTCAAAGGAGCCGGTGCCCTCGACGAACTCCTCGTACGTCGACTTCTCCTTGAATGGACGCGGACCGAGCAGCTCAATCATATCGTCGCGACTGAGTACCTCGTTTTTGAGCAGCCGATCGGCGACGCGTTCCATATCATCTTTGTGCTTCGTCAGCAGTTCGGTGGTGCGCACATGGGCGCTTTCAATCAATTTGCGCACCTCGCTGTCAATCAGTTGCGCCGTATCCTCTGAGTAGGGCTTCGAGAAGACAGGATCGCCTGACTGACCCGTCTCGAAACAGACCTGTCCCACTTTCTTGTTCATGCCGAATTTGACGATTTGCGCATAGGCGCTGTCGGTGATTTTCTTCAGATCATCTTGCGCACCCGTGGTAATGCGATTGAAGAACAGTTCTTCGGCGACGCGTCCGCCCATCGTCATGCACATGCGATCGAAGAGCTGCTCCTGCGAGAGCAGATACTGATCCTTGGGCAGATACTGCGCATAGCCCAAACCTTTGCCGCGCGGTATAATCGACACCTTGAGCAGGGGATCCGCATGCTCGAGGAACCAGCCGGCGACAGCGTGTCCCGCCTCATGATGCGCCACCGTCTTCTTCTCCTCGGGCGCCAACACATTCGTCTTCTTCTCCATGCCCGCGATGACGCGCTCGATGGCCTGCTCGAAATGTTTTTGCACAATCGACTCGTAGGAGTCACGCGCCGCGATGAGCGCCGCCTCATTGCAGACATTGGCAATGTCGGCGCCGGTGAAACCAGGCGTTAGCGCTGCCATTTTACGCGCCAAATCTTGTTTGTCCAATTCGGTTTTGAGACCTCCGAGATGCACTTTGAAAATGCTCGCGCGTCCCTTGATATCGGGCGCCGGCACAAAGATTTGTCTGTCAAAGCGACCGGGACGCAGCAGCGCCTTATCGAGTATATCGACGCGATTGGTTGCCGCGAGTACAACAACATTTGTGGTTGTATTAAAACCGTCCATCTCGACGAGCAGCTGATTCAGTGTATTCTCCTGCTCGGAGTGACCGCCGAAAGATTTGCCGCCACGTTTGCGGCCCACAGCATCGATTTCATCGATGAACAGAATGCAGGGTGCATTTTTACGTGCTGTGGCGAACATATCACGCACACGTGAGGGGCCAACACCGACAAACATTTCGAGGAACTCAGAGCCGGAAACTGTGATGAAGGGAACGTTGGCCTCGCCAGCGGTAGCCTTGGCCAGCAGGGTTTTGCCAGTACCGGGCGGTCCAGTGAGCATGGCGCCTTTGGGGATTTTGGCGCCCAGATCAGTGTACATCTGTGGGTTCTTGAGGAAGTTGACAAACTCCATGATTTCGATTTTGGCCTCCTCGCAGCCGGCAACGTCTCTGGTGAGGGTGGAAAAAGAAAGAAATATTTTAACATTTATCAATTTCTTATTTATAAATAAAATTTCTAATAAAAATATAATAAAATTGAATTATAAATTTAAAAAATATATATATTAAATAAATTAAAATGGTAGAAAACTAAAATAGTAGTAAATGAAAATAGTAGTAGAAAAAATAAATTTAGCAAAAAGAGAATTGTAAATATATTAGGTAAATAATATAAATTTGGTCAAAAAAAAATTAGTAGTAATTAAAAAAGTAGTAGAAAAAATAAATGTTAAAAAAATAATTATAAATTACATTACGTAAAAAATATAAATAAGAAAAATATTGTTGACAAAATTAGTAACTAATTAAAATTAGTAGTAGAAATAATAGAAGTGTAAAAATTTTAAAATTATACAATGTCAATAAAAAAAAAGCAGGCTTAAATTTAAAAGAATAATAAATAAAATGACTGATTCGAAAATGGATGGACCAAATAAAATAGTAGCAAGTTTGAAAAAAATAATTTTAAATAATAGATCAAATATGAAGAAGAAAAAAGGGTTGACATAATAAGTAGTAGATAAAATAGTAGCATTCAAAATAAAACAAATAAAAATCATTTGGATGAATAGTAGTTTTATGCTAAAAATAGAAGTGAAAAAAATAAGTTCACAAATAATGTTGAGAAAAATAGTATTAAAATGTAGTAGTTGAAAAATTAGTACTTTAAAAAATAGTAGTAAATAATTTAGTAGTTAGAAAATAGTAGTCAATAAGTAAAAAAATAAAGAATATAAAATTAATAGTAGTTGAAAAATAAAGTATTAAAAAAATTTTGCAAACAAAAAATTGCTGTAAGAAACAAATTGATTGACAAAGAAGCTATTTAAAAATAATAAAAAAAACAAAGAATTTCATAAAAATAGTAGTAAAAATAATTGTTACTTAAAAAATAGTAGTGAAAAATATTAAATATTAATTTGAAAGAATATTAAAAAAATATTGATTGAAAATGGGTCGAATAAAATAGTAGTATTTGCAAAAAAAAACAGTAGTAAAAATAATAGTAAATTATTTTGGTAGTTAAAAAATAGTATTAAAGTATTTTGAAGTTACAAAACAGTACTAAATAATTTAAGAGTTAAAAAAATAGTACTAAATAATTTAGTACTTCAAATTAGTAAAAATAATGAAAAGTCGAAAAAAATAATAGTGAAAAATTCGTAGTTCAAAAAATAGTAGTTGAAAAATTAGTAGTAAAAAAAATTAGTACTAAAAAAATTAGTAAAAAAAATAGTATTAACAATTTGAGAAAAATAACTCACTTGAAGCGCACGCCAATATCAGTCGGGTTGATAAACTTCGCCGTCGACTGCATGACGCCGCCAAAGAGGCCGCCGCCCTTGCGTCCACGTCCACCGCCCATCATATCGGCGGAGCGACGCATCATAAAAACGAGAAAGCCTATGATGAGCAACGTCGGCAACAGACCCGTCAGACTGGAGGCCTCCACCTCGGTGCGATAGATAACGGGCAGGAAATTGATGGGCTCGAGTCCCTGCTCCACCTGCGCGCTCTCCAAGTTGCGCTCGAACGAATCGACGCTGCCAATGTTGAACCACAAGACACCGGAGCTGTCCTGAGAGCTGCCCGGTTGCAGGCGAACGCGCACCCACTTCTTGTTGACAACCTCAAGGCGCTCGACGGTGCCTTTGTTGAGGTAGCTGTGGTGAAAAGAAGGGTTTAAAAAGTATTTAAAATGTTTTAAAAAAGTTATATAAAGGTTTTAAAATGGGTTTATTGAAGTTTTAAAAAGGGATTTTTAATGATTACTTGATTTTAAAAGTTTTGAATGAGGATTAGAAGATATATATACAGTTTTAAAGAGGTTGAACAAATTTTAAAAGGTTTTAAAATTTTTTTAAAAATATTTAATCAGTTTAGTAAAATATTTTACAACATTAAAAAAAAATATTTCAACAAGTTACCTTTTTTTTAATGTTTAAGAAAGGTTTAAAAAGTTTAAAAAGGTTTTAAAAGTTTTAAATGGCTTCAAAAAAGTTTTAAAAGGGTTGTAAAAGATTTAAATGGTTTCAAAATAGTTTTAAAATGTTTTATAAACATTCTTTAAATATTATATAAAGATTTTAAAAGATTAATAAGTTCTGAATAAAAAAAAAGTCAAAAATATTTCAAACAGATTTTAAAAAGTTGAAAAAGATTCCAAAAAGTTTAAAATATTTTTAATAAGTTTTATAAATGATTTAAAAATTACTTTGTAAAATTATACAAGGTTTTTAAATACTTTCAATTTTTTTTTTTTTATCAAAAAAATATTCTAAAATTTTTGAATTATTTTTAACCGCTTTTAAAAAGTTTAATTCAATTAATCACCTATTCACAAACTCCTTCCATGAGATCTCCTTGTAGCCCATCTCATAGTAGGCGATGATGCCGAGCACCGCCACAGCGCCGATTGCGCCCAGCATCATCCACTTCTCCTTCTCGCCGCCCTCGCTGCCACCACCTATGGGTCGCCCCGAACCAGGGCCGCCTTTGTCGCCGCCCGACTTTGACGTGTTGCTGAACATGCCAAAGTGCCAATCGTTGGGGGGATTCTTCTGATCGGCTGGCGTAGTGCTGCTCTTGCCCGTCGCTGGCGTCGCCTTGCCATCGGACGTCTCTGCTGGTGGCTCCTTTGTCTTTTTGGCGGCTGCCTCATGTGCTGCCTTGCCCTGCTCAAAGTACTTGTCAAATCCTTTGGGTGGCTTCTGACAGAAGACGCGAACCTGTTCCAGCAAATACTGCAGCAAAGGCAGCTGCTTAAACGCTGCGCTGCCTGCAGCGCTACGTTGCAACTGATAATATTGATTACATTATTTTCATTATTTTCAATATTAATTGCATCATCATGCATGCAAATATTTTTCACCCATATATTTTAAAATAGAAAAACATACCTCCTTGGCGCCCAAACTGCTTGTCATGTAGCTGCGCAGCAGACGGCGCTCCATGGCTTTGGCCGTATGCAGCAAACGAAAAGCCATAACTTTGAGTTTGCTTTGACTGGCTCGATTGGTTTTGTGGTTGGTTATTTAACCCTCAGGCGGCACACTTTACTTTTACCACCCAATTTCGTTGCTTTTGGAGCCCTCTCGATTGTTATTATTTTTGTCGAATATTATCGTTGTTTGGTTATGTCTCCACTTTATTTTTGATCGTTTTTATTGAATATTTTAATTGGAAAAATCTTATATTCTATTTTGCAATAATGGTGAAATGTAAAAAAGACCCTCGAGTGAAAAGAAGAAATGTCAGAATCGACCGAACTGTCGGCGCCATAGTTGCCAGTACCGTGGGAAATTTCCCAATTGTGGGACTATTTAGTGGCCGTGGGTAAGATAATTCCCATGAACATTTTTAATCGCTGAGGTAATTTTTTTCCACAGTTTTTTTTTATGTAACTCAATTTACGAACACTCCAAACGTAAATTTAATGTTATCAAAAGTGAAAAAATGATCGAATAGACGTAGAAAGCTTCCCAAGACTCCACAACCTGAAGACATTTCAGGATTTTTTAAGAAGTCGTGGTAAGTTGTTGTTTACTTTTTAATAAATTAAAAAAAGGAAATTTAAGCAAAAAATAGAGAATTGTGGAAAAATAAAAGAAACATGTATTTGTGTTTCAACATCAAAATCTGCACAAGTTGCAACAAAAATATTGCTGTTGCAGAAACAGATATACATTATAATGAAGACAGTTCATCCGACAGCAATGTCGAGTTGACAAATAGTGAACTGCATCGCTTAAATATGGAAATCGATACATCTAACGCAGTTGACGATGATTATTTTGAAGAGATTCCAAAAATAAAAAAAAAATGTTTAAATAAAATGATTAAATAAAATGATTAATTTTGTGATAAATTTTAAGTGTATGCATTAATTTTCTTAGTAGTTTTTAATTCCCATGTGATTTTTATGTTCATATTTAATTCATTTAAGAATTTCCAAGGTATTCATATGGTATTTTTGAGTTAATTTTACTTTCTGTGGTATTTTTGTGTTAATTTTCATTGACTGTGGTAATTTTGTGGTAATTTTCATATGTTATGGGAATTAATTTTCATGTGCTGTGCGAATTAAATCAACCAAAATTACCACGTGGGAATTTTTAATAAGTCGTATGGGAAAAAGGTATTTTTTTATTTTTCGTGGGAATATGGGTTGGCAACTATTGTCGGCGCCAGTGTTGCCAATGCCATATTATCTGATAATGACGGGGTAAGTGTCAATTGGGGGTTTCTACGCGTGGTGGAAATAACAAGATACAGGGTGCACCAGTGAAATAAGTTTTCCATTATAATTTGGAATAAAATGCAAAACTTTATTAAAAAATGCAATATATTAATTTAAGGGACTCAAGGTTTCAAAATTCATATTTTATTGTAAATCACTACAAGATGCATTTTTTTAATTATTCAACTTTACTACAAAATTTTTAAGAATTAACGCATCATTTCAAAATTTATTTTCATTTGCTCTATATTAAAATCCATATTGCTGTGTTTTTTAGAGAAAATGTTCGTGATGCCAATACCAATTCTAATATCTTTGTATAAAAAGTCGAACTTAGACGAACATAGCTAACAAAATATAAACATTTCGTGAATATATTCAAAATTTAAAAATAAAAACTTTACCTACAAACATTTATTGCAATAAAACACATTTATAGCAAACATAAAACGATAAAGAAAGTCTAATTTTTTCTCAAAATCAAAATGCAAGATATATTTTATCTAAAAATATAATTTTTCGTATCTTTTTATATAATACATTTAAAGTTATTAAGCTTTTTACTTGTGCTTCTGTTTAGACCTTTTTCATGTAACAAAAACAGTAGAACAAAATGATCTAGATCGATATGTTTGATATTTAGAGTATTTATATTGGCTCTATATTAAAATCCATATTGCTGTGTTTTTTAGAGAAAATGTTCGTGATGCCAATACCAATTCTAATATCTTTGTATAAAAAGTCGAACTTAGACGAACATAGCTAACAAAATATAAACATTTCGTGAATATATTCAAAATTTAAAAATAAAAACTTTACCTACAAACATTTATTGCAATAAAACACATTTATAGCAAACATAAAACGATAAAGAAAGTCTAATTTTTTCTCAAAATCAAAATGCAAGATATATTTTATCTAAAAATATAATTTTTCGTATCTTTTTATATAATACATTTAAAGTTATTAAGCTTTTTACTTGTGCTTCTGTTTAGACCTTTTTCATGTAACAAAAACAGTAGAACAAAATGATCTAGATCGATATGTTTGATATTTAGAGTATTTATATTGGCAGGTTTGTTGTGATTAAGAAAATGTTTGAAAGTAGATACGTTACCATCATTTATACAGATAAATTTAGAGATGTCATATGGCACAATTTTTCTATATTTCGATTATAATTTTTTATTCGTTAGTTTGAATAGAATTTTTCAATTTTTTTAAATGTGTTACTTGGGGAGTTATAATATTGAGCAACTACTAATAATAATATTCGTTACACTAAAAATCGGTATTATCCACCGCCATTTACATTTTAAGAAAATTTATATGAAGAAAATTTCATGTGCGTCAAACCAATTTTCACTAATATGGGCATCTGAGATTTGATATGAGATATCGAAAAACGGATAAGAGGATTAGGAAGAAGATATATAGAGTTTAGAATTGCAAATTACAATTAAAATTATCAATTTTTCCAATTATTTATAATCCGCATTAAAACAATCAAAAATTCCAATTGAACAGGTGGCAACACCAAAATTGTGATACGAAATGCAATATGGCGTCTCGTCGTCAGTGTTGTGCTGTGTCGTGGTAGGTTGTAGTGAAAATATTTTTCTATCAATGAATTTGATGGGAAATATCTATAAAAATACAATAAATAATGCATAAAACTATTGTCTAAGCCAAGTGTTTGCGAAATATTGTGAAAGTTCTGATTGAAAGTTAAGCCTTTTGGCGAAATATTCCGTTTTTATTTCGTGGCTCAATTTAGCAGTGCCGTTAGACTGCGGGCGACATGGAAAAAATTGCCGATGTCGGTCTTCTTCGTCGTTCATTTGGTGCAGAGACAAAAAAATTTCTTTTTTTTTCTTCATTTCGTTTTTCTTTCTTTTAATAGATAAATTATTGCACAAATTAGAAAAAGTGTATTTAGTTTTTTGTAAAATTTGCATATTTGTTGTGTAGTGAAGAAAATAACAAAAAAAAAAACAGAAACAATTGATTGTATTATGCGAATGGATTGCATTTAATGGCAGCAGAGACGATTTCGTCGTCGTGTTTCTTTTTTATTATTGTGTGGGCAGCGCAGTTGCCGCCTGTGTGTATGATATGATTGTTTGGGTGTGTGTGTATGAGTCGCCTCTCCTTTCAAAAGGAGGAAAATCAATAATGCAGTCTGTCTGTCCGTCTTCCATCCATCCAACCAACCGTCCTCTTTGCAGAGCGCCCATAATACGATGTATGCGTGTGAGTGCGTTTGTGTGTTGAGTGATGACGACGGCGTCTGTCGTCTTTTGGAAATTACAAAAGAAAAAAAATGTATTAAAAAAAAAGTATTTGTGAAACTGCACAACACTGTTTTACAATTGTTTGTTGAGGCGCATCTTGCACTTTCGAGATCCTACGATGTTCGCGGTGTGGCGATGTAGCACCCTGTTATTTCAACTGAAACATTCGTGCAACGAATTTAAGTTGCGTCTCATTATAGCTTTTTAAGTGCAAAAATATTGATGTGATTTTAAAATGTTTGGAGTTTTCAAAAATTCAAAAAAGCAACTTTACAAGTGACAACTTGGGTTATAAATGTATTTTTATTTATTGGATCACACGAAAAATTGTGTTTTCATGATTTGCCAGTTATTACTCATTAAATTCATAACAGTATTCAATATTTTTCCAAATTTGAAAACATAAATCTACCGTTTTACAGAAATACTAAAACTGATTTCAAACGTCACTAGTTTTTGTAAAAAAAAAAACATCGATCATAGAAGTTTTAATCAGATGATGGGCCAGATAACTGTATATTGAAAAAAACCATGATGAAAAAACTATATATATTTGTTTACGGGGATATTTGACCTCGAAAAGGTACCAATAGGCATTGATTTCAGTAATTTTTCACTTTCCGACCAATTTGAATCATCTGTACTATTGACCAACTTTCACTTTGATAACACAGTACAAAAAAAAAATATATATATACTACATTTCGATTTGATAACGGTTTTTTATGGGTCGCTGATCTCGAATTTGAAGTCTGTTTGCTCCATCACCTCTGGGTTCCTCACAAAATGGAGTCAAATATGAAAAATTATGGTTTTAAAAGTGCTCAAAAAAATATTTGAATTTCAAAAGATGCGAATTTAGTGTGTTCAGTCACAGTTGTTCAGTTGTTTATCATGAACAGGCGCTTTGTTTTTACTTTTAACACCATCGTTCTAATGGAAAAAATGATCCGTAATGGATCTGGAAGTGGATCAGATATTGATGATATTCTGCGTGTCGATTTCATAACCAGACATCTGCCAGTTATTAGTATACTAATATAAATATATTCATATTTACTCGGTTTTCTTCTATATACTGAAATAGTCATATTATCGACTTCGTCTGAGATTTCATCCAGCAGGCGCAATAAATTGTTTTCGAAATTTTCAAATGTTCAATGTTAAATCTCCCAGCAAACATTTTGAGTCTTTTAAGACTCCTAAATTTGTCATATTTATGAGTGTTACACTCATATATGAGCACTTAAAAGAGTCCAAAAAGGCTCCCGACTCCTGGGTAGAGGGCCCCATTTTAGGAGCCCAAAAACCCTCATATTTTAGACTCTTTTATTACACCTAAAACAATCATATCTGAGCACTAAAAAGTGCCCATAAAGACTCTTACCCCTGGGTGGCTCCATTTAATGAGCCCAAAAATCTTCATATTTCTGACACTTTTATTACTCCTAAAACACTCATATTTGAGCTCCAAAAAGACCCCAAAAAGGCTACGGAAACTGCGCTTTAAAGAGCGCAAAAATCCGCGTATTTTTGATCACTTTAAATTATTCTTAAAACATTCACATTTTTGAGAATTTCCAGACACCATAATTGCTTTTTTCAAGGGTTTTGCAACAGGAACGCTACAAAAGTAGAGCGACAGGGACAGCAAACAACACCATATTTCTTGCCGCTCTTTTGACATTTCTCTTCCGGAAGGTTTGCCAATTCATGATGGAAAGATATACGAGCCAACATCGAGTCGAAATTATTAAAATTTACTACCGAAATACGAATATCTTTCCATCATGCGGTTACTGAAATGAAACTTTGTTTATTTTTTTTATTGAAGCGTATACGGTTGACAAATTTTCACCCATATATAGCTATAGCATCGACTATAGTAACTTAAGTAAAAAAAAAATGCTAAATTGTTATTTTTTTTTCCTTTTTGCAGCTTTTGTAACTACAATCTCCGTTTTGACATCACACTACTTCATCATCAAATTAAAAACACCATCAAAATAACAGCTAATTAATTACAAAAAATAAAAAACCAACAACAAAAAGAAACAAACAAAAAAAAACAAACAAACCAATCTGAGTAACCGTGTGTGTGGGCAAAGGACATACGTTGTCGCGAAGAAGACGGAAGACAAATTCTACGCCAAAATTTCAATTTTTCATTTCAAATTTTTTTATTGAGTTGATTATTACAAGGGAAAGAACAAAAAAAAAATAAAAAACCAAAATCAAACCAACAAAAAAACAAACAAATTCTGTGCATAAAGAGACTAAGAAAAATAGAGGGCAAAAGCGCGCAAAAGTTTAGACTGCAAATAAATAAAAAAAAAACTACTAAAAATTAAAAAAAAAACATTAAAAATTGTAAAACATAAAAAATCAAATAAACAATAATAAATTAGAAAAACTATTTCGTTATTTTTTGCAAAAATTTTAAAAAATTTAGCGTTGCCGTGCGTAGAGTGCAAAGAAAGAGATTGCAGTGCGCGCAGCTGCATAGCAGGTCGTGTAACGGCAACAACAGAACTAAAAACTTGTGAAAAATTGAAAAATTTTAAAACGAAAATAAAAAAAAATACTCAAAAACGTGCAACGTTGTACCTAACGAAAACGCGCAGTCGCAGCATTGTAATTTAGCAACGAGCCACAAAACAACTACAAAAACAATAATAACAACAACAACAAAATTAACAACAACAACATCAAGAGCAACAACTGAACTGAGGCAGCAAAACCAACAACAACAACAGCACACACGCAATTTTTAATATTGAGAAAGAAGAAGAAGGAAGAAGCAGCAGCAGCAGTGAAGAAGAAGCAGTAGACAAAAAAAAGTAGCAAAAGAGGAGCAACAATATTTAACAATTAGAAAAAAGTAGCAGCAACGCTTAATTTTTTTAACACTCGAATATAATTTATTTAAACAATTAAGAATTAACTAAACAAAAACAAAAAAACCCCTCAAACACGCCAAACAAAATTTAATTTAATTAATTTTTATTCATTTTTCAACTTGAATAAAATTTTTTGCTTTTTGGTTAAAACGGAAATTTTTAAACAAAAACACACACTTGAAAAATTGAAACAACCACAACAACAAAAACAAACACTACGCCCACTGTCAAATGAAAATTTAATAATAACAAAAAATTAAAACAACAACAAAAAAAAAATTAATTTTAAAAAATTTAATTTTTGAAAAATTAACAAATTTCATTTCAAAACAAACACAACCAGCAACAACAACTGAAAAGAAAGTTTTAAAGTACAAAAACACAAAATAATTAAAACAAAACAAAAAAAACAAAAAAAAATTAAAACAAGTAAACTTCTTATATAAGCATTAAATTAAATTAGCGTCGTATTCTTAAGATTTATACGCAAAGTTTAAAAAAATTAAATAAAAAAAAATAAAAAAACATTTCTTAAAATTCTATAAATATTAATTTTTTTTATTAATAAAAATTTAAAACTTGAAAAAAATATACAAAATAAAATAAAAATAATTCAAATTTAAATCAAATTTGGCGCGCATTTGCGCGGCGGCATCAGCAGCAGCAGCGGCTACAATAATTAATTAATTAATTATTGCATTGAACATAATAAACAACAGGCAACAATAACTAAATTATTTAATTGATTAGTTTAATATATGAAAAAGGAAAACAATAATCTATAACTTAAGGCATTTTTACACATTACAACAAGCAGCAGCAGCAAAATAAAAAAGCAAAAAATCTGCAAGAACAACAACGTCGTAAAAAGCTGGCAACAGAGCAGCAGTAGCAGCAGCAGGTTGCAGGCAACAGCAGTTGCGCATGCGTGTGTTTTATGTACAAAAGTACCTTGTGTGAATGCAGCTACTTTATTTGAAAAATTCAATAAATAAATAAATAAAAAAAACTTTAAAAAAATTCAAAAATAATTTTTAAAACCTCTTAAAAAAATACGAATATTCAAAACAAAAAGTTTTTAACAAACATTATAAAAATCAATAATTATTAAAAAAAAAAGACTAATATAAAAAACAACTATTAATTAAAAAAATTACTTAAATAACATCTTAAAAACTCTTGAAATAAAAAACTTCAAAAAACCTCTTTAAAAAAAAAACTATTATTAACGAATAAAACCTATTATTAAAGAAAAAACACAATTTCAAAGAAATAAAAAAAAAAACAAAAAAAAAAAACAATTTAACATCTCTGTGATAATTATTGTAAATTTATAAAACTAATGAATGCAAACACAAAAACAAAGATTATAAATAATATTAATAAATAAATGAACTACAAAAGAGCAACGTAAGAAATTAAAACAAACAAAAACAAAAAATACAGAAGTTAAATGAAACATTGAAACAAAATCGTGATATCTTAAAGGACTTCGATACATATATACTATAGTATATTATATATTATATTGTAATTATAAATAAAATTAAAAAAAAGAACAAAACAAAACAAAAAAACCTTAGGTTATTTCAAAGACTTTGCTAACTTGCGTAAAATTAAGTAAACATTTAAAAATTTAAGTAAATTCAACAGTAACAAGCTAAAAGTTTTGTTCATTTCAAAAATTAACAAAACTACAACACTATGTATTAGTTTTAAAACCAACAACAACAACAAGAAGAAGAAAAATTAAATACAATAAATATTAAGCGAAATCATCAAAAGTACATAACTCACACAAACAAACACACATCACTCTTTAAAAAAAAACAAATACTGTGCAACTTTTATAATTTAAAAACCCGAGAATAAACGCGAACAGACTTAAGTTACTGCGTGTTGAAAGCAACAGTGTTGGCAGCAGTAGTGTTAGCAGTGTTGGGAGTAGCAGTGTTGGAAACCTCAGTGTTGGCAGCAGCAGCTCAAAAGCAAGTCGTAACAGACTTTTAAAAAACATTCTGCATGTTTTTAAAACAATTTAAAACGATTAAATAAAATAACAGTTGAAACCAGTTTAAAGTGCTTTTTAAAACGAACTAAACTACCAACCAAACCAAACCGCCAATAAAAATTCAAAAACCATATTAAAATTTTGCATTTTCCAATAAAACGCAATTTGTGCATAACAAAATCTTACTCTCGGGATACAGCGAAACTAAAAGCAATCTTTAAATCCTAAAAAAAAGTGTCATCAACTAGTGGCGAGTTTAATTTGTTTTTGTTTTATTAACACTTTAAATTGTTTTGTCTGTGACAGCAACACGTGAACGCGAGCAATATGAATACGCAATCGAAGGGATACCGCAGCGGGGAAGGTAATTTTAATATATTTATATTAATTATTATATTAATACTAGTTGGCACGTGCACAGAGTTACCCGTGCTTTTGTAAATGCAAAAAGTATATCTTTTGTACGCCCCTTTTTCCCGTTCACGTGCCAAGCTCTTTGTCCAATCCCGCTCAGATTCTACGTGAAGATTACAATGTTAAATATACTCCTTTTTAAGTATGTCAGGAGTTATAGCAATTTTAATGTTTTGGTTATATGGTAGGTGCCACGACTCTTTTTCAATACCTCCCACATTTTGGAGGACGACAAACAACCACAATATACATCAGTGGGACAAATTTCATGACTGTGGCTATCTTAAGTATAAAGATATTTGCAGTTAAAAGTTTTGCCACGCCCATTTTTGTACCTTAGGGGGGCGAATTTCGAAAAATCACGCCTTAGTCGGGGGATGAACGTCGGGGGTGAACACCCTGTCCAAATTATGTTCCTATGTCTAAGGTTTTGGTCTGGACGTTGATTGGATATCAGTGCCGCGGAAGCTGAACCTGGGCGGCTGATTGGAGTCTACGGGAGCATCCTACCGCACAATGTGGTGCGCGATTGAGGCAGACTGCGCACTGCGGTAATGTGTTGAAAATGCTGGGATTGCGTGGCGGTTTATTGTGTTGACATTATCAACACTTATGGAAAATGTCCAAAAGCGACAACCGAACGCGTGTAAGCAGTAACTAAATAAATTAAATTTATTTTTTCATATTGTAACAACATCTTCCTAAGATGCTTCAATATTATTGGGTTTACTTCTGTCCGTTGCTGCCGCTTCTAGCTTCGAATCAGTGACGAGCTTCGAATCATCGTCGCTGCGGCACACAGAAGAGCGGTCGTTGCATCAATTCGTCCCCAAGTCGGCTACAGGTTGCGTACCTCGGGAATATGTTGAAGACGCTGGAGTTGCGCGGCGGACAGTGAGGCGCCGTTGTTCAGTTTTAAATGTGTTTAAAGTCGATGTTCAAAAGTATTTCATTGGCGATTAGTGTGAACATTTGCTAATATACATATTTGTTTTTATTTAAAAACCATAAATAAATACCCAGCATACCAAACGATATCGAAAGAATTCGAAACGATATCGTTTGAACGAACATTGTTATCGTTTTCGACTATCGTTAACGATTCGAGAATGATAGCGTTCTCGAAAAAAATGGCTCTATCGTTAACGATATCGATATTTTATGAATTCTCGATATCGAAACGAATTCGAAAATTGATTCAATTTCGATATCTAGACGAATTCGAAAAAATATTCAATTTCGAAATCGAAACGAATTCGAAGAGCTTTTTCAATTTCGATACTATTTAAATTAATTTGCCTTGAAATTATCTTTCATAGAGCTGTGCACCAAGCATTCTATAGCATCCACAACGTTAAAATTGTTTACCTAGTTTGGGATTAAAAATTAGTTTATTGATCCAACAAAAAATATTTCATACTTACTAAATTTTAAAAGTTTCTAACAGTTGCGAAATTTCTTCCAATTTTAAGATTTATTAAATTTTTTTCATTGAACAGCTTTTTTTTGACAAATAAATCAATACAGATTCTATAGATATTAACCGATATCGTTACGAATTCGAAACGTTATCGAAATTTTATACAATCGAAACTATGTTTATTGGGTATAATAAATTGAAATGTTAATATTTCTATTCATTGGTTTACTGTAGTAAAAATGCTATTAAACATAGTAAATTCATATTTAGAAGATTGTAAAAGAATCATTATTATACATAGTAAATTAAAATGAAACAGTAAATTTGTGATATTTGACAATTTAAAAATGTACTATGAAAAAATAATGATGGTACTATAACTAAATTTGACTTCATATCGTTAAGATATATAACGAATTTACTATGAATCATAACGGATTTACAATGTTTTTCCCTGGGTGTATATATACAGGGTTTTTTTTTTAACAGGGACGCTACAAAAGTAGAGCGACAGGGACAGCAAACGACGCCATTTTCATGAAGCTCTTTTGAAATTTCTCTTCAGTAAGGTTTGCCTTTTCATGTTGGAAAGATATACGAATTGGAATTTCGGTAGTAAATTTTAATAATTTCGACTCCTTGTTGGCTCGTATATCTTTCCATCATGAATTGGCAAACCTTACTGAAGAAAAATGTCTCTGTCGCTCTAATTTTGTAGCGTCCCTGTTGAAAAACCCTTTATATTTATATATATATATATATATATATATATATATATATATATATATATATATATATATATATATATATATATACATATATATATATATATATATACATATATATATATATATATATATATATATATATATATATATATATGTATATATATATATATATATATATATATATATATATATATATATATATATATATATATATACATATATATATATATATATATATATATATATATATATATATATATATATATATATATACATATAGATATATATCTATAGATTTCAGTGCATCATGTTTAATAACTAATACAAAGCGTCAATTACTTGAATTTGTTATCTTTCTTATGAATGGATTCGAGGACGATGATCTCGAATCTGTCACAATAGTCGGTGACCAAAATGTTATCCTCAAAGAACAGTCAAACTATTTGATCATAATTGTTTACATTGTCTACAAGATGTATCACAGACATGGAGGAGTAAAGCGGTCAGATGCGTTATTTGATCGTAAGATGATTTTTTTTTTGCTGCACTTTGTAATTTTGATTTTGTTCAAGATTTAGAAGATTTTTATTTATTTTCTATAAAAAAAAATTAATTCGGGAAAAAAAATTTGGTGGAAGTTTAATTAACAGCTATTCGTTCAGGCATTCTAAAGGTCTTATAGTAATCTAGAGCATGGTTGGTCGTAGTGATATTAAACAAAACGTAGGGAATAATTGCACATAGTACACTGTCTGAGTGCTGTGTATCGTAGTAGATACCAGAGCTGTGAATGATGGAATCTTATTGCGATTCAATTCCAAAAATATATCGTCGTTGTAGAACTAAAAGTCATGTTCATGAAAAACTTAAATTTAGAGTTTGTTAGTTTTTTTATTCAGTAAGGTTTGCCATTTCATGATGGAAAGATATACGAGCCAACAACGAGTAGAAATTATTAAAATTTACTACCGAAATTCGAATTCGTATATCTTCCCATCATGAAATGGCAAACCTTACTGAAGAGAAATGTCAAAAGAGCGGCAAGAAATATGGCGTCGTTTGCTGTCCCTGTCGCTCTACTTTTGTAGCGTCCCTGTTTACAAGTAAAGACTCCAGTGAAAGAAACGGGCAAGTAACAAAAAATAAATTTCGAGAAAAGTGTTTTCACTCACCTCATTTTACCATTGAGAAATAATTTTTTGCAAACTTCAATTCTTTGGTCAATTGAAGTCGGAAGTATTTTTAAGTGATAAAAACCGTTTATTACTAAATTTGTGCACATAATTCGATTTTTAAAAAACATTACTTACTTGCTCTTCCAAGGTAGTCTTATAATATTTAGCTCATGGATCAGAAATTGACAGATATATAAAGATTTTTGTAAATGAATAATCGGCATTTTGAAAATGTATTTTTTTTTTGTTTGATATATAAATAACATAATTTCAAAAGGATTTATCTGGTTTTAAAGTTATTTGTGGAAAAAAAGTCACCTTCTTGGATCCCGATGTGAATCAGATATGGCTATTTAGGCCGTTTTCCTCTATATACTGAATAAGTCATATGGGCGTAAAAATGAAACGTCCTTCTTGCCTGATCAAATCTATTTTGAATGTCTTCTTATAACAGGACTGACAACTCTTCAGAACCTAATACATTAGAATCTATAGATTTCATCATTGTCTACCGCTCGGAAAATTTGCGACTACATCCAGCTCAATGCTAAAGGATGCTTTTAGACGAACTTCCCACAAAACATACACTCTCAGAAAATAATTGTTGAATCTAACAATAAATTAACAATCATATATATATACGTTCAACAATCAGCAATTGTTGAATGTTCGAAATAGATTTCTGAAGCAACTTAACTCAAATTTGACGTCTAATATTAAAAATAAAACGTCAAAATGAACAATTAATTATTATTTTTATTGTTGAATTGTTATTGGTAATGAAAAATGGAATACCAATCGAATTGTTAGATATAACAATAATTATTTTTAACCTAGCCTACTTCAAAGCTTTATATTAAAATAATACAGTGTTTTTAGTTATATTTATATATTTTAAATTACATTTTCAACCTTTATTTTTACCATTATTATAATGTTAATAATTTAAAACCATTAACTTGGTACCGTTACCTCAACCAACATAACTGGATCCAGTATATGCCAGAAGCCGGAATGAAATATGTACATCGTTGATGTCACCATGTGCGGCCAATATAAAGGTGAACTCAGTGGAGTCGACAATGTGATGGCCACCGTCCTGCAGACGGAATCGCAAGCCATACGTCTTCTGACTGGACATGCCACTCAGAGGCATCTTGCGAAAGTCCTTCTCTACGCCGGGAATGACTTGTTGGGGCACGTTGGAACCCGTAGTATCGTCGACAAATTTGAATAGGTTATTTTGCGTCGGCGGCAATTGATCCATGATGCCAATAATGTAGATAATCGAGCCCTTCTCTACGCCTCTACATCACCGAAAATCGAGTCCAAAAACAGTAAATCAGAAGCTTGCGATATTTTTTTATAATATATATAATCGCGACACGAGTAAAATTATTTGATGAATATAAAAAGTTTAAAAAATTAATTTGAAGTCTATAGACTTCAAAGTTTTTAAATTATTCGAACATACAATTTTTAACAATCGAATACTTGAATATAACAATTAAAATAAAGTTAACAATCCAACAATAAATTTAAGAATCTCCTCCAAAGTTATTGTTAAATAAGAAAAAGCTACAATCATCACTCAAATTCAAGCAAATGAATTAACAATAATAATTGTTACTTGAATAACAATCGTAATTGTGAAATTTAAACAATTATTTTCTGAGAGTGTAGCTAAAATTCTCATTTTTTACCTGTTGTAAAACCAAATCCATAGATTATCCATATACTTGAAAGAGTTAGAGTAGCTAGCGTCGGTAGTTCGTCTGGTTAGTGCGTTAGACTACGAGCGAAAAATCGCTGGTGCGTTCGACTGCGAGGCGAAAGGTCCCCTGTTTGATTTCCAACGATTGCCAACATCTTTTTCATAGAAAATATTTTTCTATGCGACGCGCTACCTCTCGTCAGTAAATGGCAAACATACGAGAGAAAAACATTGCCTATGAAAAGCTCTCACCCGCCGTTCGGATTCGGCACTAAACTGTAGGTCCCACCAATTTGAGCATAAATGTAACACGCACAGCTCAAATGCTGAGAGAGCTCGGCCGGAGTTCTATAACAGGACTTTAGCGCAAAACTATTATTATAACCACCGAATCATAAACATATTCTATTGAATGTCTGAATTTTACTATATATATTTTTTTTATCAAATTTTTAAATTTAATATAAGTTTATGGATTCTGAGGTATGACTCTAAGAAGAAAACGAATTCATTAATTTAATATAAACTCTCTTAATAGAAGTTATCCAGGAACTGGGCATTAAGTCGGCTCTCTTCAAAAGAGTACATCGAAACAAACAACGTTCTATTTAATATAAATGCATTCTTTTTTCTCATAAATTAACATAAATAAATAATTCTGTAAAATAACTTTTTCTCGTTTTTTTATTTTACGATTTTTTTACTTTAAATTTAAAAAAAACTTAATTATTGAACAACATTTTTAGACTGATCGGACCTAGAAAATAACCTTAAATATTTTAGTACTTTTAAATTAATCATAAAATTAATCATTTATTATTGTTAATTGCTTTCACTATGGGGCAAATTACATCTTTTCGTAACAATATGCACTAACACATACTGTTATTGTGGAATGTCGGAAAACAAAAAAGAGGGCGTTTATGTACACACAGAAAAATTCTCTTTTGGCATGAGGTTTGAAGAACGAAAAAGGTAGTTGTAATAACCAACTTAATTTTGCTAAAACAAATTGTCTACAATTTTTGTTCTGCGGGACTGCCATAATCGGTTTGCGCCTATACACACTCGAAATTGGTTGTTCTCAAAACTACAACATTTATGTTTTGACTATAAGCACGGACTAAGCGGCTGAAGGAACTGAATAAGTTGGTTGGGCATAGAGTTGGCCACTTTTCCAATACACGAGGTACGTGCGACTATTGATGATTGGCCAGTGCGACTTAAGGCGAGTGTGAACGCCAATGGTGGGCATTTCGAATGAGCATTTTGTTTTTGTATACAATCCTTTTCATACTTCAAGCAGTTATAATCTCGATGTTTCAACACCTGTGAAATTTAAAATTTTTTTTTCACAATTTAATTTTTTTTTTGTAAATTGAAAATTGGTGTTTTGAAAATTCATTCAAACATTATAAAAAACTTGTTTTGTATTTCAATATTTTTTGTCACTATTCTTTACTTAAAAAATATAATTATTTAAATTGCTCAACGTCTTTCCGAATTATTAGTGAAACAAACTGTGTGTCCTGGCAGTACTACCTACCCTCTTTAAAACTAAATCTAAATCCTGTTAAGTGTAAAACCATCCATTCCTTGGTCCTCCTGTTCTGTTAATCGTTGCAAAGAATAAAAGACAAACGAAAATATTTGAAGAATAATTAATAAATAAAATATATAACTACTAACTACTACAAAACAAACGAGCAATTATTGTTTGCAAAGTGTCTCAACAACTTTCCTTTCAATACTCTTCATCAGAGTTCTACGATATACCCTGTGATGGATTTTTCAATATGAATGCAATGCGCAATCTGAGTATTTCAACGAGTTTTCCACCAATTGGCACTTTTACCTTGGACTCGACACTTGGACCGTCACCGCAGCAACAGCAGCAGCAACAACAGCAACAACAACAGCAGCAGCAACAATCGCAGAATCATCAGCAGCAGCAGTTATCGCAGCAGCAGCAACAACAACAGCAGCAACAATCGCAGAGTCATCAACAGCAGCAGCAGTCATCAATTGGCATCTTTGATGCTAATGAAGTTTCTGACGTCATACAAAATCCTGCTACGATTGGCGTCTTCCAATCGAACAGCGTGCTGACCAATGGCAGCGGCAACTCTTCGTCCAACTATGGCCAACAATCGGGTTCCTCGTCCAGCAATGATCCGAATCAGACAACTCGCGAGACGGGCATCATTGAAAAGTTATTGGTTCGTACTTAAAACGTACAAATTATAAAAAAAAAATACGTAATATCTAATAATATTTCTTAGCAGCATTCGTATGGCTTCATCCAATGCTGCGAGCGTCAGGCACGTCTCTTCTTTCACTTCTCGCAGTTTAGCGGCAACATTGATCACTTGAAAATTGGCGATCCCGTTGAGTTCGAGATGACCTATGATCGTCGCACCGGAAAACCAATTGCTAGTCAGGTCTCTAAGATTGCGCCAGAAGTTGTAAGTTTCATGCTCAAATAACTATTGCCTCGAATTTTAACTATTTAAATTGCATTTTTAAAAAATAAAACCAAAGGTTTTGTCTGAGGAACGCGTTACTGGTACCGTCACCACCGAGTTGCGCACCGATTGCGCCGTCAATTTGCTGTCGTCCAACGAGACAACTGGTCGCATCAGCTATGAGAATCGCGGCGAATGCTTCTTTCTACCCTATACCAAAGATGATGTTGAGGGCAATGTTAATTTGCGTGCTGGCGATAAAGTGAGCTTTCAGATTGCAACCAACCAAAGGTAATTCAAATTTTTTTTAATTTATAAATAATATTCACACTACAAATCGATTGTATTTCATGCGCACAGAGGTAACTTAGGCGCTTGCCACATTCGTCTGGAGAATCCAGCACAGCCTGTCAAGTATCGCGGTGTTGTTTGTTCGATGAAGGAGTCCTTTGGTTTTATTGAGCGTGCCGATGTTGTGAAGGAGATATTTTTTCATTTTTCTGAAGCCGAGGGAAATGTGGAGTTGCGTCCTGGCGATGATGTTGAGTTTACCATACAGACGCGCAATGTAAGCTTAACTATTGTTAGTATTCAAAATCCTTTTTAGTAAATATTTATGTTTGTTGTTGTTTTTGTTGAATTACTCATACTTTTATTTATACATATTTTTCATTTATTCATATTTTCATTAATTCATATTTTCATATCTTCATTTAATTCATATTTTCTTTTATTCATATTATCATTTTTTTATATATTCATCAAATCATATTTTCATTTACTCATATTTTCATTAATTCATATTTTCATTAATTCATATTTTCGTTAATTCATATTTTCGACATTCATATTTTCATTTATTCATATTTTCATTTATTTATATATTCATCAAATCATATTTTCATTTACTCATATTCTCATTAATTCATATTTTCATTAATTCATATTTTCATTTACCCATATTAATTAATATTTTCATTAATTTATATTTTATCATTCATATTTTCATTAATTCATATTTTCATCATTCATATCTTCATTTAATTCATATTTTCTTTTATTCATATTTTCATTTATTCATATTTTCATTTATTTCTATATTCATCAAATCATATTTTCATTTATTCATATTTTCATTTATTCATATGTTTCTTAATTCAAATTTTCATCATTCATATTTTCATCAATTCATAATTTTATTAATTCATATTTTCAATAATTCATATTTTCATCATTCATATCTTCATTTAATACATATTTTCATTAATTCATATTTTCATCATTAATATTTTCATTTATTTATATATTCATTAATTCATATTTTCATCATTCATAATTTCATTTATTTCTATCAAATCATATTTCCATTTACTCATATTTTTTTTTATCCATATTTTCATTAATTCATGTTTTCATTAATTTATATTTTCATCATTCATATTTTCATTAATTCATATTTTCATCATTCATATTTTCACATTTTTCATTTATTCATATATTCATCATTTATATTTTCATTAATTCATATTTTAATTAATGCATTTTTTCATTAATTCATATTTTCTTTAATTCACAGTTTCATTCATTCATATTTTCATTAATTCATATTTTCATTTATTTATATTTTCATTTATTTATATTTTCATTAATTGATATTTTCATCATTCATATTTTCATTTATTTGTATTTTCATTTATTCATATTTTCATTTATTCATATTTTCATTTATTCATATTTTCATTAATTCATATTTTCTTTTATTTATATATATTTATATATTTTCATCATTAATATTTTCATTAATTCATATTTTCATCATTCATATTTTCATTAATTCATATTTTCATTAATTCATAATTTAATCTTTTCATATGTTCATTTATTTATCAAATTAATTTCATTATGTGTTTTGTCTTTAAACTATTTTATTATACAATTCTTCTTAAAATTTTGAATTATTTTCTTCAATATCCACACCCCCCCGTCCAAAGGGTCGCGAGTTCGCCTGCAATATAACCCGTTTGGCACCCGGTTCGGTCATTTTCGAGGACGTTGACACCACTATTTACAAGGGTCAAGTCTTGAAGCCGCTCGATCGCAATAATCCGGCACGTCCGACCAATGATCCGTTGCCGGGACGCATACGCTATCGTGCGCCCGACTACGCTGAAGTTGAGGTGCCATTTGGCGATAAAGATCAGGTAATATTTTGAATTAATTCTTTTTGTGTTTTTCTTTTATATAAAAATATTTTAAATACACTCACAGAAAGGTGACTTTACACTGCGTCATGGCGATTGGGTGCAATTCTTTTTGGCCACCGATCGACGCGATCAATTGCAGCGCGCCACATCGATTTCGCTGCTCGATGAGACATTCAAAGTGTCTGGTGAAAAACGTGAACAAGGTGTTGTGGCCTCGCTCAAAGATGGTTTTGGTTTTTTGCGTTGCGTGGAGCGTAATGTGCGTTTGTTTTTCCATTTTACTGAGATTTTAGATACGGTAATTATTAAATATTTGAGCGTTTTTTTTTTAATTTTAAAACATTTTTATAATTTTAAAACATTTTTAAAGTTTAAATGTTTTCCAAATATTAATAAAATTAAAACACATTTTGACATTTTTTAAATTGAATTTCCTCTTACTCACAGAGCCGTGAGCTGGCTATTAACGATGAGGTTGAGTTTACCGTCATACAGGAGCCTGGGGTGACCTATAACAATTCACGTTTGCATGCAATACGCATTAAGCATCTGCCGCCCAATACAGTGCAATTCGAAACGCTGATGGCAACGCAAATCGAAGGTATTTATTTCATTGGTTCTATGAGGAAATTGCAATTTTTTATATTAATTAATAAAGTGTTTTGCTGTTTAATTTAATTTTATTTTAAGATTTTTTATTTTAATTTATTTAATTTCATTTTAATTGTTTACCATTATTTTTTTCCTATAAAAACTTATACATATCGTCACTATCATGCCAAAGGGGTGAATGTGCAATTTTTGACATTTGCGTTTTTTTTTACATTTTTGAATGTAGTTTATGCTGTGTCAAAATCTCGTGTCATTTTGTTGAATATTTCTAGCCACAAAAGACAAAACCAAAAGGGCGAATTTGAAATATTGAAAAACTTGTCATGCCAAAAGGGCGAATCTTTTCGTTTTTTCGCCATAACTTTTTATTGGTATAAGATAAAATAGTGGTGTAAAGGCATTTACTGTTTGTTTTCAAAGTACCTATCGAGCTGCATCATTAATTAAAAATATTTTGCCAAACGATTAATTTGAGATTTGTTATTAGCAGGACATTTTTTTGGCAAAATATTTGTGGCGATAGTTGCTTTGAAAACAAACAATAATTGCCTTTACATCACTATTTTATCTAGTACCATTAAAGAGTTATAGCAAAAAATAACGAAAAGATTCGCCCTTTTGGCATGACAAGATTTTCAATTTTTCTAATTTCTTCGTTTTTTTGTGCCATAACTTTTTATTGGTGCAAGATAAAATAGTGGTGTAAAGGTATTTATTGTTTGTTTTTAAAGCACCTATCGGTTGGCATTATTATTTAAAAATATTTTGCCAAACCTTTTTTCCTGCAAATAACAAATGGCAAATTAATGTTTGACAAAAATTTTTTAATTAATATTGCCAATAGATAGGTGCTTTAAAATCAAACAATTAATGCCTTTACATTACCATTTTATTTTGCGCTAATAAAAAGTTGTAGCATAAAAAACAAAAATATTTGGATTTTGATCAGAATATAGTCTCACAAAATCCGTATTTATAATTCAGTAGGTTATCCAAATCTAAAGATATTTTACATACGTTATAATAATTGACAAATAAACCAAAATAACAGAAAAAATTTAAATAAATATAAATTTTGATAATTTTTAAAGCACTTCAAACTTTAAAATTTGATTTCACAACATTTTTAAAAATGCACATTCACCCCTTTGGCATGACAGTGACGATATATCTATAAAATGTTAGAGTGTGCTATGAAATTTTATATATCTTTAGATTTTTCTAAATGTTCAATAAATACTTCAATAAAATACTGGAAAAGATAATTTATAAACTGTGCTAAAAAAATGTACATATACAGAATGGTTCGCTTAGGAGTGCAAATATTTTAGAGACTGTTCCTTGGTTCATTTCATGAAAAATATTGTGCTAGAGATTAGGTCTATTTGGAACACCCATTGATATACAGGGTGTTTTCAAAATTTACTTTGGAAATGTAGATATCAACGTATATTTAATTATAACTTTTACAATTTTAAGCACAAAGCAAGAAGATTACATTCATTTTACAGAAAATCGATCATAGTTTCTGTGAAAATTTTAATTATGGGTTTTTATTTGGGGTGCTAGTATATTTTTTCTCATCAAAGTAAATTAATATATTTTATAAAACTCAGTTTTCTCGAAATTTTTATCTATTATTTTGTTAATCTTTTTATTATTTGAATGTATCATAATACAGTAAACAATTTCTTCATATAATATTTTTATCTGGCACTTACCCTTTTCATTGGGGAGCACTTCTTGTAGTGCTCTCAAAGTTATCTAATAACTTAAAATGCAATTTTATTATAAAAACCAATATTAAGATTTTAAAGAATGCTATTTTATGTATATATTAAAATTATGATTCAGAAAATTTTAATATTTCACTATAAAATTTGTATAACTTTGCTATGAAATGTGGTATTTGTACTATTTTTTAATGTTTTATATATTTAAATAAAAAAATTAATATATTTTGCATACAATTTATATGTTGCTATAAAAATAAATTATTTTTGCCATATAACTATTTTTTATATTTTGCTAAAATGTATTTTGCTATAAAAATTATAATTAGAAATACATTTTTTACATTTGTTCATTTGTAAATATAATTTTGCCATAAATATAATATTTTGCTATAAAAATATGAAAATTTTATTTAATTTTTTATATTTTTTTATATTTTCTTTAGGTTATGTTACGCGTGAAGCGCCTAAAAGTCCAATTAAATCCCAAGATCGCGTCGAGGGTGGCGTCATCACCTACGACCATGGAGACATCAAAAAGACTATAATGTATTTTCTTAAAGACTGCGAAAAACCACCAAGAATTGGAGATCGTGTACGTTTCGATATCTCCTTGGTAAGTCAATTATTCAAAAACTTTGCCACAATTAGTTGTCTGTGTTAAAAATTATTTAAAGCAATTCATAAAAATCTACAAAAGACGTTAAAAGATTTTTAAGAAAAATTCAAATGTATTTCTTGAGAATCTTTAAAATTCTTAACTATTTTTAAAAATTTTATAAGAAATTATTTTATATTTTAAGAAATATAAAAAAAAGTCCTTGATGTGAATTTGATTTGAATCATAATTGCAAACTCTCTGCTCACAGGTAAAAAGAAACAAAGAATTCATTGCTGTCAATGTGCAGCAAATCACCCAGCAACAGTTGCAGCTGCAGCAACAACAACAGCAGCAGCATCCGTCACAACTGCTAATTAATACAACGAATCAACAAAATATGCATAATCAAAACAATGAATCCCTTATACTTGCAAATGGCATTAACGGCGGCGTCGGCATCACTGCTGGTGGTGCCAGCATTTTAGTTGGTACTGGCGCTGGTAATGTTGGTGGTCTCGGCAGTGTTGGTAGCAACATGTTGTTGCCACAAAATGGCTATTTGACCAATAACAGCGGTATCGGTGGCAATGGTAGCGCCACACTCATGATGTCCACACCGAAAATCGAAGATTTCAAACTGGACAACAATAATCTGGCACTCAACGAACCCGGTCAAACCTATCGTGGCTTCATTGCTGTCATCAAGGAGAATTTCGGTTTCATCGAAACATTGTCGCACGACGAGGAGGTTTTCTTTCATTTCAGCAATTATGTTGGCAATCCCAACTGGCTGGAGCTGGGTCAGGAAGTCGAATATACATTGTCGCCGAATGGCAACACCTCGGTGTCGGGCAATTGTTTGCCCGCGGAAAATGTACGCACCCTGCCCAAGGGTTCGGTGCCACAGCCGGGCATTGTGGATGTATTGAAAAATGGTGTCGTTGCGCGTCCATTGCGTTGCATTAATCCAGAGCAACAGGAATATGCGGGTCTCATTGAGATACTGGATGAGACACGTGCTTTGGTTGTGTCCCAGCATGAGTTTGGCATTACAAGTCTGACCAATAAACGTGATTTGCTGCAGAAGGGCGACCTGGTGACATTTAAGATCGATGAGGCTGGACGTGCCGCTGAGATTGCCGCTGTGCGTCAAAAGAAACGCGCCACCGTTGACTCGATTAAGGGTCAGTTTGGTTTCTTGAACTATGAGATCGAGGATGGCAAGAAGCTGTTCTTTCACATGTCCGAGGTGCAGGGCAATGCGGTGACTTTGCATCCAGGCGACACCGTCGAGTTTTCGGTTGTAACTAATCAGGTAAATAATATTTTTAAATGTTGGTGCATATTTTAGGGGTTTACCGAATTGCCGAATTTCGCTTTCTATTATTAATCATTTTTTTTAATTTACTTTCGATTGAAATTTAAATATTTGACAACTAAATTCAAATTTTAATTCGTTTTACAAAACTTAGTTTAGTCAGAGAGTATATATTTGATATAGAGTTTCCATACAGGTGGTTTCGCTGCCACTTTTGTCAAATAAATTCAAACATTGGTTATGTGGAAATTGAAACGAAAATGTTGTCAACAGACACATTTTCAAATCAATATTCTGATGTTTTCTGCCACATTTTTGGCTAGAAATATAACTAAAATTTATAAGGCGTTGGATTGCAAAATATCCGCGGACAGATCCAGTTTTGTGCACTGTTTTCCTCTGTTAACTTCAATCTGTAAAATTCCACTTCCACATAACCAATGTTTTCGGCAGCAAACTCTGAAGGAATCTCTATATCAAATATATACTCTCTGGTTTAGTAATTAAAAATCAAATTCTGAAACAGCAAAAAAAAAAACAAATTCAATGGAATTGAAAATTTAAATACAATATCTATTATTTATTTGATTTTTGTGTTATTTAACAATTTAATTAATCTTAATCTTTTTTATCTACAGCGTAATGGCAAATCATCTGCTTGCAATGTTTTAAAAATTAATGATCGTCCTGATCGTTTGATCTCACGCTTGAAGCTAAACGCAGACGATTCTGTGCCACGACTTATTGTCATACGCGCGCCAAAGGGGCCACAGGGGAAGGGATTTCTGCCACAAGTACGCATTTCGCGCATTCCAGGTAATTAATTCTACTTTTATAAAAAAAGAATTTCCAAATTTGATATTTTGTATATAATTGTTTATTGTTGTGTTAATCGGACATAATCGTTAATTAAATGTAGAACTTGACTTATGCCATAAACTACCTGAAGCTAAACATCAGAAATTAAATAAGTAAATAAGTTTATTTGCATTAAAAAGAGAATAAACTTAAGGTGAATATTTAAAAAGTTCCTTTTCTATTGTTTGGTAGTCAACTAAATGATGCCAACTGATTTAAATTTAAATCTTTAATGTGACTAATAAAAATAATATTGAATAATATTGTAAAATTTCAATTTGCAGTCTCGAACACAAGTTTTTTTGTCTAAATTATAAAAAAAAATTCATTGCAGAGTAAGAAAGTAGGAATTGAAATCGTATTGACTATTATAGATGGCTAATACAAGAGCAAACTGTATGACATTCGTTTTTAGGAATATCTTTCATTTATACTTTTTTAATACTTCGATCACAGTAATTTGAATACTTTTAATACTAATTTAAATACTTTTAATACTAATTTAAAAACTGAAAGGATCAGCGTTATCTTATGAATCGATTTAACCATGCCCGTCCGTCTTTTTGTTGACCTCACGATTACCGAAAAACTAGAAGAGTTAGATCAATAAAACTTCAAAATTAGTTTTTTTTTTACAGATTAACCACGCACGAATCGTGCGACTAAAGAACGAATTCTTTCTATAATGCGTGGTTCTAGTGAGAGTCGAGTGGAATACGAAGAGGTGGGCATGATTCAATGCCCGAGTAGAACGAGAGAACACACGACCTGGTGAAATCAGGCCATGTATCTCCCTCGAACACTTACCATTGTAATACCTATAAAGGAGGCTTACACAACCTACGATCCTTCGGTGCTCAAGAGAGCCAAGAGAGGATGAAATATTTTCATCCCCTATTAAATGTATTGCACGTTGTTGGCTTCGGTCCAGAAACTCAAACAAATATTTTTGAAGCCCATACAATTGTACTGATTTCAGTACATTTACATCTCAAAAGTACGTTCCTACTACGGAGACATTTTCGGTACAATTTATCTGGCAAAGAAAATTTGATTTTATGTACGAAAATGACCCAGAGCAACTCCTAAACTACTAATCAGATTATGAAAACTGCAGTACACTATGGGACAGAAGCTTAGTCTAGCTCGCGGAAAAACAGAATTTAAAGTTTGTTGCAGAAAGTTTAAAAATATGTCATTTTATTAACAATTTATGAGAACCTAGAGAACAAACAAAAAATGATACACCCTAGTGAAAAACTCCTTCTGAAGGCTTGCTTAAAGTGAAAAAATGATGGATGTGCTTTTCAAGAAATAAAAATGGGTTACATTAAAACTGTCATAACTCTTTCAATATATACTCCACATGCAGAGTGTAAGTTTTATATTATTGAGAATTGAGAGAATTATCATCTCGTATATCAAAAATTTCAAATGGCTATTCGTGTTTTTCCTAATTATCTGTCAAAAACATAAAACAAAAATTACTTATTTTTATACAATATTTTTAAAGACATTTGCTATGGTTAATGGCCTTTTCGTTAAACCATTCTATAATGCCGCGCACTCAATAGAATCTTGGTTTTTCGGATCCCGGAATCGACAGCGAACATAACGAACAAAATTTTAATATAATATTTTGAATTAATTTTGATGACTTTTGACACTTATTCCATTACAATTTTCAAAAAGTAAAGAAAAATTTATTATGCTTTCTCAAAATTTCGACTCGTAACGTATCGAGTGCCGTGATCCAGCAACTCGTTCTATCACGGAATTTTATTCGATACGATTGCTTACTCGATAACGACTGCCGCGATTCGGCCCCTGATATTATCAGAATATCTCTTACGATGGTTAAGTTATATAGTTTAAGAAGAATGGTTGGCGTGGCAGTTCGCCAATCACGCCCATATTAAGAATGATCATGTTCAATTACAGTATGTATCTAAATACCAATTATAAACAAAACATCTCATTTTAAACAAAAGTTATACTCGTTTTACCTTTTCAATTATATGACAGATGGGCGTGGCAATGGACCAATCTTAATAATTGTCAAATTGAAATCTATTCATAGTAGTTAGTGTAAAGTTTCGGTAAGATTGGAGCAAAACTGTACGGCAAGCTAGAATTGACTTCTGTCCCACAGTGCAGTGTAAACCTATGGGAAAATAATATGAATCGGCTCTAGTTCTGTCCCTTTATATGAAACCAATCGACAACTTTACCCTTCAGACAGATCACTGAACTGGTCTTCAATTGAAGAATTTGATTCTGTTTAAAATTCTCCAATTGAAGACCAATTCAGTGATAGGTCTAAAGGACTGCATGAGTCCTTATTCACCTCTTCCTATGACAGTGCCATGTTGTAGCTACAATTTCATCAAAATTAAGACGGGTCTGTGGTCAGTATCTAGCATTATTGCCATTCAGTTAGTTTTTACCACTATATTGTTGAAATTTGATTTTATTAAGAAATAATTGTAAAATATGAAGTTATTGTATATGTTAAAGAATGTTTACTGGTTCAATCTTAAACAACCTCTTCTTTTTTTCTATATTTCCAGGCATATTAATGGAGTAACCATTTGATGATTAGCTGTTTGAAAAACGATAATGAAATCAAAGTCAAATTCTCTTCTTTGCTGCATGTTCAAAACAACAACAACAACAAAATACCCACAACAATTATCCTTTGACTAGGATGATGCATTATGAAATATTTATTGATATGAATAAATAAATATATAATAATTATACAATTTAATAATAAAGGAATACAGTAACACAACAACAACAACAACCAACAACAAGAACAAAATGATAACGATAACCTGCAAACCCAATACTAATTAATAGGAAAAATTATGAGTACCAAATTTAAAACGAAACGAAGAATCTACATTGAAAATTGTAACAATAACCGTACAGCAAAAATTAAATTTAATTAAACAAACAAAACTCTTTCATTGTCAAATAATAATTGAATATAGTATATATATACTTGCATATGCCATTACAAGTCTAAAAAAGTAACTGAAAATAATTAAAAAAGAAAAAATCCAAAAAAAAAAACACAAAAATAAATATATATATATTATAAATCACACATATAATTGAAATATAGCAATAATGTAATTCTGTAAACTATACAACAATTGCAATAATATAATGATGATGAAGATGAATAATACTTATTTCGCTCATGTTGATTGATGATTGATTGATGATTATACATACTATATATATCTATAATTTGTAGCATACTAACCCAATGAATTATGAATTTATTTAAAATATCACTATCGCAACTCAAAACCAATTAATCCAACCCATTATGTTTAGCATTATAAAGTTTACTTTTTAAACAAAATAAAAAAAACAAACCCGCTCCCTTTTTCCCCTCTCCATGCAACATCAACCCAACCAACTGCGTAAAGCTTTAAATCAATTTTTTTATTTATTTAATTATTTCGCGCTATTTTTCTACTGCAACTTTTCTATATATTTTTCTTTTCTTCTTCTTCTTCTTGCTACATACTATTAAACGAAGTGTTAGTATTACACCAAAAATTAAAATTAAAAACTATTTTTTAGGCAAATCGAATTTGCGTATCCACACATGTATTAATTATAGAAATAAACTCAAATAAATACAACAACAAAAATATAAACGTAAATTATTGAATTGCAAGTTAATACTTTTGGGATCAGTCAGAGTCCTATTACCATATAACCAACTTTTAAGAATAAACAAACAACAACAACAGCAAAAATAAAAATAATTTAAATAAATACAAAATAAACGAAATTCCAAAAATGTGCTTGAATACGTTATTATAAATATTAAAAAAAAAAACAAAAACATACAAAATACTGAATGAAACTGCAAAACATAAATAAATATTTCATAGAACTGAAGAAGCCACAAGTGCGTGTTTCATTTTATAAAACCATAGGCGCATAATCATAGACAATTTAAAGTTGACTTTAAAAAAAAATCGACTTTTTTTTGACAAAATTTGTGTACTTTAAATTGTCTATGATTAAGCGCCCTTGTTATACCCTACACCTGTGAGGTACAGGGTATATTAACTTTGTGCATATATTGTAACGCCCCTTAGGAGGCGTGTCCGGTATGGAAAAGTATATATATTCTTGATCAGCATCACTACCCGAGTCCGTTTAGCCATGTCCGTCTGTCTGTATGTCTGTCCGTCTTGCTGTCTTGCTGTCCGAATACAGAATAACTTGAGATATACTGATCAGAATGCGATGAAATTTCGTCTCAATATATGTTAGCCAAAAGTAGGAACTGAGTTTGAAAATGAGCAAAATCGGTCAACGGACACGCCCACCTCCCATACAAGTCACTTTTATATAACTCTTTCGAAACTAATATTTCGAAAAGTATTCAAAGTATAGTTTAAATTTAAAACGTATTGTTAGAATTTACCTAAAAATATGTGGTCAAAAAATGGGCGTGATCCGCCCACTTTTTTTTTTCATTATATCCCGGGTTTTCATAGTAAAAATTTGATCCGTAAATTATTAAAATCAAATCTATGAAATATTAGCCTTTCAAAATTTTAAATATAGGCGTGGTCCGCTCAATTATATTTTTCAATTTTTTTTTTAGATTTTTATACTTTATATATATTTTTTTTTTAATTTATGGGGATATAAGACGTAAATTTCTGATATATGAATAATATTCTGAGGTTCAGCATAATTAAAAATTTAAAATTAAGGTATACAATTAAATATTCCTCATTAATATATCCACCAAAGGTGTAGGGTATTCCATAGTCGGGCCCGACCGACTATAAAAATCCGCCCCGTGTGACCGAACTTACCCATGTGACCTAACTTTCCCAACTCGTTTTTTTTGTTATTAAATAAGAGATTACATTTCGAATTTGATGATCTGTCGTGCCGTTATCTTGACCATTTTCAACTAATTTAAGAAAATTCCAAATGAAATTGAGAAAAATCACATCTCTAAAATCAACCTAAAAACAGCTCGTTTTTAAGAAAACTATAGGCCACGCCCTATTAACCAGCATCAACACGAATAATGTCAATCTTGAGATTAGTCGAAGAATAACTTTTGCCAAAAGCTCCTACTTTGGGCTCAGTATACAATTCAGGAGCAGGTCAGTCTCTCGGCCGATATAAATTACGCTCTATAAGTCGGTCATCATGCCAGTCCTCTATGGCGTTGAGGCATGTACGTATGCCAACAAGAGGAGCATTTGAGAGAAAGATTTTTGGTAAATTATATTTTTGGACATGTCGATCGTATTGATAAAAACGCTCCAGTAAAAATTGTGTTCAAATCTGTACCCAGTGGTGGTCAAAGTAGGGGACGAATTTCGAATTTCCAGTGGAGCGACCATGTGAAAACTAACAGAAGCGACTGGCATTGCATAATTATTGCAGTCGAAACCTGTAATGTATTGTATTAACCAAATATGTAAGCAGTGTAGGGCAAAAATTATTTCAAATTAAAAATAAAAAGATATCAAATAACTTTCATTTATTTGTTATTTTGTATGATAAATAATTTTTGATTTATTTAGATTTCAAATAACAAATAAATTTAATTTATTTGTTATCTTTTTATTCATTACTAGCTGGACCCATACACGACTCGTGCATAGATTTTGTGAATGCAAGGTTATGGAGACATTTTATTAATATAAATAACATTTTTATTATTTATATCAGGGACCCGTGGACGTATTTTTTATTGGTTTTATAAATGTTGTAACCAAACTAATTCTCCGCTAAAACAACTTTTCGCATATACAATTCTTTCTCAGACTGTGCTTCCCCGTAGAATTCTTCCCAGTAGAATTCTTTCCCGTAAAATTCATCCCCGTATAGTTTTTCCCAGTAGAAGTTTTAGTGTGGTGAGTTTTAGTGTGGTTGATTTTGTTTTTGTTTTCTATCCTTTTTTATTTTTCTGTTGTTTTTTGTTTAGTGCTTTTACTTTTGTTTTTGTGTTTGATTTTTGCTTGTTTTTTTTTGTATTTGTGTTTTTTGTTTCATCTTCTTAGCTTGTGTATGTGCCGAGTTATGTCGTTTTGAAAGTTTCGGTTGTATGGGATGTGCCACGCCCCTTCGTCCAATCCCGCCCGAATATAGCCTATGACACCCTCCGGACTCCATAGTATCCTGTTACAAAATTTCAGTTAAATCGGTTCAGCGGTTTAGTCGTGATGCTGGAACAAACAGACAGACGGACCAAGAGTTTTATATATAAAGATTTGAAAAATTCAAATAAAAATACAAATGATTTTGTTTTCAAAGTTTTCAAAGATGAATTAAAAACCACACACTTTTTAGAGATGTATGCAGCGATAATGGCTGGGACTAACATCTTTTCATAAAAATATTTTTTAAACAGCTCTACCTCTCAACAGACAATGGCAAACCACCGAGAATAAACACTGCCCATGAAAAGCTCTGAACCGAGCGTCAACTATTACTATTATTGTTGGTATATTTAACTACAATAATGATGGTACGCGGTAGCTCAGTGGTTAGTGCGTTGGACAGCGAGCTGAAAGGTCCGAGGTTCAACCCTGGACTGGGGCTAATAACATATTTTTTTATTTTTCTATACAACGCTACCACTCGGCAGTAAATGGCAAACCTACGAGAGAGTAAAACATTGCCTATGAAAAGCTCTCATCCGCCGTTCGGATTCGGCAATAAACTGTAGGTCCCACCACTTTGAGTACAAATGTAACACGCACAGCTCAAAATGGTGAGAGAGAGCTCGGCCTAAGTTCTTAAAGGACTGTAGTGCCAAACTATTATTATCATTTAATGACGATAATTTGGAATATAATTTGAAAATTTTGTTGAACGAATTGTAAAAACGAAAAGTATAAAAATACAATTAAAAACAGTATTTGTTATCATTTATTTGAATAGAAATTTATTCAATAATGCCCTACACTGAGCTAGAGCAATTGAACTTTATATTTAGATTACTTATATATCTAAGCTGTCTGAACAAGAAAATTGGCATGATCGGTCTATTGTGACCTGCGAACCGACCACTTATGTTCAAATACCTCATATTCAACTTACATACGCAGTTCAATTTTACTGTATACTTGCTTAGATAAACTTTGTTGGTCAAATATATATTGAGGTCATGCAGAAATACATGAAAATAATGCTTTCCTTGTGGTTCCTAAAAAAAATATAGAAATTCGGTACACCCACTCATTTGTAAATATGGGTATCAAATGAATGGAAATTCTTCAGCGATGGAAAGTTTGTAGTTATTTTCAGGATTCGTATACCCTGGTGACCAATATACCACTTTGAATGGTAACCACACATATGTGTAGGGTATTTATAGCCGGCTTAGACCGACTATAATTTTTGTAATCCTAAGTATCATAATAACACCTACTTTAAAATTTCCCATGTGATCTAACCTTCCCAACTGGTTTTTTTATTAAAAAGGGCTTGGCAATTTTCTTTTTTCACCTTAAAGAGGTGACCGATAAACCGTAATTCAGCCTTCATTTTGGAAATTTCATGAAGTTTAACAGAGAAAAACATTTTTATATATATATCAGAAGTCAAGGGATAAATTCACTTCGGTCGGTTTAAATTAAAATTCATTATATTGTGTATTTGAACGTAAGCGATCGGATGACAGTTCACAATCGACCGATCAAGCCCATTCAATACCAGATAACGTATACGTATACCTAGAGGTATATTAGTAACCTAACTTCAAAGTTTCATTGATTTAGCTCTTCTAGTTTTCCTGCACTCTTGATTTCCGCAGACAGACGATCGCTTAATCGACTCTGGAGGTCACTCTAATCAAGAATACATAACGGACACGCCTCCTTCTGGGTCTTACAAACGAATGAGCAAAGTGAATATACCCTTTCACTTTTAGAGAAGATGACCAAAATTTTACAACTATGAAAGAGCTGAAATATTTTATTTTTTGTACTTTTATCATAAATGTCGAATGATATAATCCAATGATATAATTTCCATTGTTTTTCTTGAAATTTAGTGCATAAAATAAATGTAATTTTAAATGTTTTAAAATCAAAATTAGGTAATATCGAAACGCTATTTTTGTAATTTTTAATGTTGAATTCCACTAAGAACTGTTTATGTATTTTGAACATTGGGTTCTAACTTCCACGGTCCCAGGATCCAGCATATAAAATTAGGTATTGACTTTCAGGCAAAGGTTCCACTTAGGGGATTTTCAAATTTGGATCTAATTGTTTTGATTTAAAAATTTTCTTCAAATTACGGACATTTTTAGACAAATTATTAACTATTACTTCTAATAATACAAATTATACATCTTATAAATTTGATTTTTGTACGTCTCGGTATGGTTATTGAAAGTTTTATGGTAATTGATTTTTTTTCGGGAAAGTATTGTCTCATGAAATAATTGTTTTATGGTGGAATTGTCTCAGGGTAAAATGGTTCGACGGAGATTTGTATCGGTACTATTGTGGAGATGGAGCTGTATTATTTGGGAATAAAAAGTCTCGTGGAAGATTTTCAGGGACATTTTGTTTTGGGGATTAAGTGTCTCAGAGAAGAATTTTCCGTGAACGTTTTTTTTTTCGTGGATGAATTGTCCAGGGAAAAATAGTTGCGGGTAACATTTGTGTCGGGAATGAAGTGACTCGGAAAATAATTGTTTCGTTTGAAAATATTTCTGAGAAGAATTGACTTGTGTATGAATTGACGTTTAAATATTGTTTTGGGGAAGAATTGTTTAGAGAAAGGACTAGAGTGGAATCGCGTAAGTCGATACTCGACAATCGTTTCAACGAGAGCTGTGAACGATATCGTCTGCTCGATTGCAGATTCTTGCTTCATGTAACTTTTAATCGATACTATCGTTTTGATACTAGTTTTTTTTACTAAACATTCCGTTAACTTTTTTATTTTAATCGAATGTTTTGAACTCTAAAATAATTTTTTAATACATTTTTTTTAACAACATGCTATTTATTAAAAATGTTTGTCAACTAACGCAAAACAAAAATTATATGAAAACGATATCTCAAGTGATGTCGAGCAGCTACTATCGTCAGTTCGATAGAGTATAGAGATACGTGAAGCAAAAACGATAGAAAAACTATCGTTTTTGTTCGATATCGAGTTAAGCGATTCCACTCCTGTTTTGGGAAATTTGTCTTGGAAAAGAATTGTTTTATGAAAGATTTGTCTATGGAATAGTGTCAAGAAAAAATTATTCTGGAAAAGAATGGTTTCGCGAAAGAATTGTCCGGAGAATTTGTCACAGGAAAGAATATTCTGGAGAAACATTTTATCGTGGAAGAATTGTTTGGTGAAGATTTTTGTTCGGGAATGAATTTTCTCGGGAAATAATGACCTTGTGAAGGGAATATTGTTTTGGAGAAGAATTGTCTCCAGAAAAAAGAACTGTTTCGTATATTAATTATTTTATCTGTTTTTATGTAAGAAATGAACGGGGAAAATTGTCTCGTGCAAGAATTATTCGGAAAAAGAATTTTCGAATGATTTTCCTAAACCCTTTTATAGCCTAAGTAATTAAAAAAAAAAACAACTGCTTGTAATATTTGAAATCATTCTTATTTTTTATTTAGTATTTGGATATTATAGAAAATAATTATGTATGTTTATAAGTAATTCTGAGTTGTAAATGAGAACACAAATTCTTGCAGAGTCAATAGCCTGATTTTGTTTAGCTAACATTTGTAGAGTTACAATGTGTAACAAGATTTTAGAAACGCTTAGGGCCAAAACAGTTAGCAGCAAAACAAGTAGAGTTAAGAACACTGCAAGAATTTTAAATTCTTACTATGCGAATGATTATATGTAATTATGTATGTATGATGATGACGATGTATGTATGAATAATAGTAAACTACATGTTATGTATTTTAGATGAAAAATTCCAAGAAGCATTGATGATTGAAACATTTGGTTGGAAGCAATGTAGTAGTTAGTTGGGTGGGGGATGCTGCGGAATTGATGATGATGCGGAATTAGCTGATGTAGAACTAGACGATGTAATAGTAGACATTGTAGTAGAGTAGACGATGTAGAAATAGTTGGAGATGATGATGATGATGCTGCTGATGAACAATGGATAACTTGACTGTAGGGTTAGGTGGTAAACTATTCCAAAATATATATATGGTGCATATATATTATATATAATATAATTAGTAAAGTGTGGGCGGGGGCGGCTCTCTTAAACATTAGATTCTGAGTGCTGAACATCTTGACGATTGTTGGTTTTTTTTTTGCTTTTTACTGAATACATTTCGTTCTTTCGTTTTATTAGCTGCATTTAGTGTTTGTCATATTTTAACGGGGGCTCTGAGTTGTATTTCAGACGCTATTCTTTGTCACGAATTCGCGCAGTATATCACAGGCCATCTCGATGTTGTTGCGTGAGATGCCCAACGCTGTGATTGCATTTTCTTTTGTATAACCCTCACTCACCAGACGCGCAATATATTCCAGATTGATATTTTCGTACGGAACGTTGCAATCTTTCTGATTGATGGTGACATTTTCGTAGAGCAATGTAGGCTGTTTATGTGATTTGCTGCCCAGAAAACAGTTGCTAGCAGTAGTAGTACCTTCAAAATTTTGTTGCGTCTGCTTCAGAATTGAAATTGGTGTTGCTGCTGCCGCTGCCGTTTTAATATCAGTTGCTGCTGGTGTTGCTGATGTTGTGGTTGTTGTTGCTGAGAGCTGCGTGTAGTAGGGACTGACAGCAGCACCTGCTATATTTTCCATGCAGCTATCTCTATTGCTCTCACAGCAGCTTGTCGGCGACATGAGCAGCGACATTGACGTACGTGCGTCCAACGGTCGCGTATCAATGACGCCGCTAATTGTTTCAGCCGGTCCAACGATATCTTCATCGACTAGCGTTTGTATGAGCGGCATCGCTGCAGTTACTGCTGCTGCGTCATGTGTTCCTGCTGCTGCTATTGTTGTTGTGTTGCTACTGTTGCTGCTGCTAATGCGCTGTGCACGCATCTCTTCTGCCAATGTGTTCACATGTTGTATGTTGCTGCTGTGCGCCGGTATGGGTGGCGCGGTGGTCTTCGGCACTGCAAATTCGTTGTTGTTGCTGAGGTTATCTGAATTTTTAAAATATTATCATTTCGTTTCTTTTTAATTTTTATAGTTAAATTTATAGTATATACTATTAACTTTATAGTACGTATTATTAATTTTATAATACGTACTAATAATTTTATAGTACATACTAGTAATTTTATAGTACATACTATTACAAATTTTAACGATTAATTCCTCACCTAAATGATGTCCTGCAGAAGACGACGCCAACGCTGATCCATTGCATGGCTGCGCATTCTCCGCGCCCGGTGATGATTTACGTGGCGGCAGAGGCGGCGCCGGTTGTGTTGCCGACGACGAAGATGACGAAGACGACTGCTGCTGCATGCAAAACTGCTGCTTGCGCAACGCATTCAGCTGCGCCTGATGCTGCTGTGCCGCAGCAGAGGATGACGATGATGACGACGACGATGTCGAATTGTGATGTGGCTGATGATCGAGCAGATTTTGTAGTATGGCATAAGAAGAACAAGAGGTGTCGCTGTGCTGCTCGTTTTTGGAGAATTTCGCGCCAGCGCCGGTGACAGCAGCGGCAGCAACAGAATTGGAGCCAATTGTTGGCGCACTCATGCGGTTCGTTGATTTTTGAGCTGCTGTTGCACTCGCACCGCCGCCGCCAACGATGCCACTACCATTGCTGGATGGTGTGGTGGCAGCAGTGGTGCCACCGCCGCCGCCCCCAATATTGCTTATAGAGAGAACCGCCGTCATTTGGCCGGCATACAAATCATTTTGCACCGCCATCAGGCTGGGCGTGGTGCTGCGCCGCGCCAAACGTGGCGACGAGTGCGGCGAGTGTTTGTCGCTGGAATGTGTCGTGGCGGACATATTATTGCTGAGTGCATGTAGCGATGAGGTGGCGATATTGAATTCGCCAAAATCCTGAACAACGGACAGCGTGTAATGAAAAAGAGCACAGAGAGAGAGTGGAGAAAAAGTGGCAGTGATTGCACAACAAGTCGAAAGAAAAAAATTGAAACGCGAAGGGTTGCTTGAAAAAGCAAAAATAAAAAAAAAGAAAAACAAATCGAAACATGGAAAAAATAAAACGTAAACGAACGACATGCCACACAAAACATGCAGCTAAAAAATAGATAAATCGTGCGTATTATGTAACTCGAATTTGTGTGATTTACATAATGCGCGCGTTTTCTTTAAAATATAAAAAAACATAGTAATTAAAAAGAGAATTTGTTGTTAAATAATAATAATTTATTTTGTTTATTATAAATTCATTCAATTATATATAAAAATTGCATTATATATAAATTTGTTTATTATATATAAAAAAAAAAATTATATATATAAAAATTTTAAAATTAATTCATTATTTATATATATATATAAAATTTAAGTTAATTATAAAAATTCAATTGTATTACAAAAATTATAAGCATTTTAAAACTTAGTTACAACAAAACTTAACGTATTCAAAATATATGCTTCGTATTTAAATAAAATAAAATAACTACAAGAAGAGAAATTATTATATTTAAGATTAAACTAAATTGTTTATACTTAGTTGGCTAATAGCAGATAATAATGACAGTCTGACATGTTTTTTTTTTGTTTGTTTTCTTCGTGTTTTTTTGTTAAGAATTTCAAGACGCAAGCACGAAGATTTTGAATACAACTTGGCAATATCTAATTCGAAAGAAACAAATACGTTTGAAGTGAACTTAAACAATATGAAAATGGTGGAATTCATTAAATAATTTTAATATTTTTTTAGAATTTTGATATTGAAATCTTATTGAAACGAAATTTTTTCGTAATTAGTTATTTTTCATTATTTAATTGTAGCCAAACAGTTTGATAGTTTGTCAGTCATGTGTTGCGTTTGGAATCCACAATACAAAATCCTCCTTTAAATAAAAAAAACACCAGCTTTTTTAAAAGAAAAAGAAACGAAAAATTGTAAATTTCAATAGAGATTAATTGAATTTTGTACGAAATGAATTTTTGGAATTCAATTTTGCTTTTTTTGTGCCAAATAGTTTTTTGAAAGATAGATTTTGTGGTCAATAAATAATTTTAGAATGATGGTGCAACATATATCAATTATTTTAGTCGTATATCGATTAATTTTGTATGAAAATTTTGATTTAAATATTTTTGTATCAAAAACTGTTTTTCAAATTTATTCAGTCGTTGGACTTTGACTTGAACGATTTAATTATTTTGACCATGATACAATAAATAGATAAAAAGATCCGAGAATGCTTAACGAATGAAACGAGAAATTGGAAAAGTAAAATGCCAATATTTTAGTTTTTATTGTAAAAAATTTGAAATTATTGTTGATTTCAATTATTTTAGTTGTATATTGCACTGTTGTTTTGAAAATAGTTTTTTTTTTTTTTAGGACAAAAGATATTACGAAAATTAATACGTTTCGAATTTGTATATGTAAATTTTCATAGCACATACAACAATTCGCCCATTAGCGAACGACGTGAACATAAGCCGTTCGCAAGGTCGTTTCGTAAAGAAAAATGTTGACGTCAACCTTTTTGCATACTTTTTGTTAACATAAACAGGTTGCTAAAAATACTAAATGGTTTTTCAATATGGGGACTATGGGGGCGATTATCACAAGGCAACGTGTCTGAGTGCTTCAACATGGCGAAGCCAGCGCAATCCTTGTCGGTGTCGTCTCAAGTCAACTCACTGGTCACCAGAATTGACAAATTGTCAAATGGTGACACCTCCACTTCGGTGGAAGTCCTCCTCGTGGAAGTCCCTGGAAACGGCGCTCTACACCACCCGGTGTAGAAGTCGGCTAAAGTGAGTGGCGAGCATCTCCCTCAGAGTGAGGGTTCGTGCGTTGGGTTTGGGTCCCACCACGGAAAAAACCCATGCGCCCAATGAAAACAAAAAAGAAGCCTCGGATAACGACCGATTACAACGATGACGACCCACGCAAACGTTTTAAGGACCATGATTTACGGATATGCACCTGGAATGTCCGGACCCTTTATAGGGAAGGTGCCTCTATCCAGCTGGCAGATGTCCTCGAAAAATATAAGGCTGACATCACCGCTATCCAGGAGATGCGATGGACGGGACAGGGCTGTTCGAAACAAGCGTCCTGTGATATCTACTACAGCTGCCATGCGGAGAGACACGAATTTGGATGTGGATTTGTGGTCGGCAAGAGACTCCGCCACCTTGTCTCTAGGTTCACGCCCGTGGACGAAAGGCTGGCAACAATCCGCATCAAGGCTAAATATTTCCATATCAGCCTAATTTGTGCACACGCTCCGACGAACGAGAAAGATGACGAGACAAAAGAGCGCTTCTACGAGCGCCTAGACAACGCATACGAGCGCTGCCCCCGCCACGATATCAAAATCGTGCTAGGCGATTTTAACGCCAAGGTGGGCAGAGAAGCCATCTATTGTCCCACAATCGGAAAATTTAGCCTCCATGCCAACACTTCCGATAACGGAACGAGGCTAATCGACTTCGCGGCAGCACGAAACATGGTAGTTAGTAGCACTATATTCGAACATTTCGATATCCACAAGGCCACATGGTTGTCGCCCGATCAAAAAACTCGAAATCAAATTGATCACGTTGTGATTGACGGAAGGCACGCTTCGAGCGTGATGGACGTACGCACAATCCGAGGTGCCAATATGGACTCGGATCATTACCTTGTAGCAGCCAAGGTCCGCACACGCTTAAGCGCTGCGAAGAACGTACGGAACCAAACGCAGAGAAAGCTAGACGTCGGAAAGCTGCAATCACAACAGACAACGCAAGCCTTTTCCACTCGACTCTCACACCTGCTTAGACAAAGCACTCCTCCTCTCGATGATATAAGCGCGCAGTGGAATCATATCTCCTGCTCTATGCGTACGGCTGCCGAAGAGGTGCTTGGATTCCAACGCCCCCTGAGGAATCAGTGGTATGACCAAGAGTGTCGCGCGGCCACTGCAGAGAAAGACGCTGCGTACAAATCCACCCTGCAGTCAGTAGCTACGCGAGCTGCGAAGGAGCGATACAAAGAGAAGAGGAGGGAAGAGAGACGTCTTTTCAGGCGTAAAAAAAGCGAGGCAGAAAGACGTGAGTGTGAGGAGATTGAGATGCATGGGGACAGGAATGAGGCTCGAAAATTCTTCGAGAAAATAAGACGCCTAGCCGGAGGTTCGAAATCCGGAGCCTCTTCCTGTAAAGATGAGAACGGAAATCTAGTGACAGATATCCAGAGCACACTGAAAATATGGAGGGATCACTTCTCTAAACTGCTGACCGGTGATGATGACCTCAATTCCACCGATAGAGAAGCAAACCCGGCAACCCCAGTACTTGATGACGACGTTGAGATTCCGCCACCCGACCATGACGAGGTCAGAACAGCCATTGCTCGGCTGAAAAACAACAAAGCCGCAGGTGCTGATGGCCTGCCTGCAGAATTGTTTAAGACCGGAGGCGAAGAGCTAATAGAGAGCATGCACGAGCTCGTAAGCAGAATATGGTCGGATGAAAGCATGCCAAGTGACTGGAACCTCAGTGTACTCTGCCCAATCCTTAAGAAAGGGGATCCCACTATCTGCGCCAACTACCGTGGGATCAGCCTACTCAATATCGCATACAAGGTTCTATCGAGCGTATTATGTGAAAGACTGAAGCCCATCGTCAACAGACTGATTGGACCTTATCAGTGCGGCTTCAGACCTGGAAAGTCCACCATAGACCAGATTTTCACATTGCGCCTAATCCAGGAAAAGACCCTAGAAAAACAGATCGACACCTACCACCTATTAGTCGACTATAAAGCCGCCTTCGACACTCCGATAAGGGAACGATTATACGCCGCAATGTCTGAGTTCGGTATACCTGCGAAACTTATAAGGCTTTGCAGGATGACCCTGAGCAACACACGTTGCTCAGTGAGAATAGGAAAAGACCTCTCCGAGCCATTTCATACCGAACGAGGTTTCAGACAGGGTGACTCCCTATCGTGCGACTTTTTTAACTTATTGATGGAGAAAATAGTTCGAGCTGCCGAACTCCGTCAAAGCGGCACTATCCTCAACAAAAGTGTCATGCTGCTCGCATATGCCGACGATATTGATATCATTGGCAGGAGCACACGAGCAGTCAGCGCAGCATTCTCCAGATTGGAGAAAGAGTCGCGTCGAATGGGTCTAGCGGTGAACGAGGACAAGACGAAGTTCCTTGTGTCAACAAGCAAAAAAGAGTCCGTGCGTCTTGGACAAAAAGCTGATTTTGACACCCACAAGTTCGACATTGTGAAGGACTTCGTCTATCTGGGATCCAGCGTAAACAGCAACAACGACGTCAGCCTGGAGATCAAACGGAGAATAACTCTTGCCAACAGGTGCTACTTTGGGCTCAGTAGGCAATTGAGAAGCAGAGCCCTCTCTCGCCGGACAAAAATAACGCTCTACAAGTCACTCATCATGCCCGTCCTACTTTATGGTGCAGAAACATGGACGCTGGCCACCACCGATGAGAGAGTACTGGGAGCGTTCGAGAGAAAGATTCTCCGTAAAATCTTTGGCCCTATCTGCTTTGCTAACGAGTATCGAATCAGGATGAACCACGAGCTGTATGAGATATTCGACGACATTGACATAGTCAAGCGCATCAAGATCCAGCGGCTTCGCTGGCTAGGTCATGTCGAACGAATGGATGAAAACACTCCAGCCAAGAAGGTGCTTGAATCGAAACTCGAAGGTGGACAGCGTAGAAGAGGGCGTCCAAATCTGCGTTGGAAAGACCAAGTTGAGGACAACCTGGCAACGCTTGGTATTTCTAACTGGCGTCAGCGCGCGCAAAGCAGATCCGACTGGCGCGGCTTCATCTCAGCGGCCAAAACCGACCCACGGTTGTAAGGGCCATTTAAGTAAGTAAGTAAGTTTTTCAATACAAAAGTTTTTTTCAAGGGTTTTTCTACAGGGACGCTACAAAAGTAGAGCGACAGGGACAGCAAACGACGCCATATTTCTTGTCGCTCTTTTGACAACGAGTCGCAATTATTAAAATTTACTACCGAAATTCGAAATTCGTATATCTTTCCATCATGAAATGGCAAACCTTACTGAAGAGAAATGTCAAAAGAGCGGCAAGAAATATGGAGTCGTTTGCGGTCCCTGTCGCTCTACTTTTGTAGCGTCCCTGTAGAAAAACCCTTTAATTTTAGGTAATAATATTAAGACCTGTTTATGTATACTATAAGGACATCATTCAGACAAAAAGCCATCAACTTGCGGTCAATCATTTGTATTCTAAAAGACATTTAAAGACGTCTTTCAGACAAATTTTGTCTAGTATTTAATAAAGATTACTATTTCATATGAAGAATAAATCAATAGAAAAGTCAATAATAGCAAATTTTGTGAATTAATCAAATCTACCGAGTTTAAGTATATTGCGCTTAAGTAAAATTATGAAAATGTCAAATTAAAATAAGACTGTGAATTTCCTTGAGCAATGGCAATCTGATTGCATCATTTTGTACGGAATTTTTATATTTTGTTTAATTTGACATTTTCGTACGCCTGTTAAACATAGTTAGACCTTAATCAGGAATTTTATCTTTCCCACGAATAGAAACACATTTATTTATTCTCTACGAACAAAATCACATTTTTAATTTCGCCACGAATAAAAGCATATATTGTCGTTGTAGAACGAAAAGTCACCAAATACATTTTCAAAATGCCAAATATTCATTTACAAAAATCTTTATGTATCTGTCAATTTTTAATCGATGATCTCATTTTTTTTACCACATGATAAGAAAATGTAAATCTATCAATTGATATTTCAACTTTAAAAATGCATCAATTACTTTTTATAATATTAATCAACAAACTCGAAATTTAAGTTTTTTATAAAAATGTATTTGGTGAATTTTCGTTCTTCAACGACGATATGTATTTTGAATACAGATAACCCAATAGAGACTTTTTTGTGGGTAAGATGTCACAAATTGTAGATGATGGACCAAATTTGAGGATTTTCATCGATGACATTCACATCCAGGTCATTTGAACATTTTAAGATGGAATTTATTCCAATTTACTTCCATTTTTTTTGTATTTTTGGTAAAATGTGTTCCTTTTGGATTTGCCAGAAGCGAACTGCGTCATTTGACATTGATTGGAACAATTTGTTTCTTTGGGATTTGCGTTTTTGGATATTTTCTTGAGCGCATTCGCTTCTGCGCAAATGAGCGCATTTTTTTTTCAACTATGTTTACTCTTGGACACAAAACAGTCTCTTGGGATGACTTTCTTTAAAAAAATACAAATGCTTTTATTCTTGGCGAAATGATAGATGTGCTTTTTATCGTAGCTAAATATAAGTGTTTCTTTTCGTGGCGTAAAAAAAGTTATGCTTCATTTCGAGGATAACATGCTTCTTTTCTTCGGTATAATAAAAATGTGATTGTTTTCGTGGAGAAACTGAACTTATGCTTCTTTTTGTAGTTACAAAAAAAAGCACGTTTTACGTAGGCAAATTGAGGAAATAAATTGAAGAAAATAAAGTAAGTACTCTTGGTTTAAAAAATATAAAGACTATTTTAAATAAAGACATTTTTTTTTTGCATATTAAATTTGTATTTTCTGAAACTGTAAATTTTGAAAATTCTTAAGTAAACAAATGTTCTCTTTATTTAATCTAGTATTTATAACTTTTTAAATAAGATTCGTAATTTATTTTCTTAAATGAGGTTTTAACACTTAAAAGCCTGACTTTTTTTTTGAGCTGAAAAAAAAGGATGTAAGAGAACTCGCGATTCTGAACTACGTTTGTTCTACGACTTTGCTCATAGGTGTTACTTACTTTAATCAGATCAAAAATACCTGGGCACCCAGACTTCAAATTAAAAAAGTGCATTTTGTACTTGAGAATTTTAAAAGCAAAAGTCAACAAATTTCATTATGAAAAATTGTGGAAAATGTAAAAAAAAGTTTAAAAGTATGAATATTTGTGGTTGTTTGGATGAAACAGTTCTTTTTTTATGGATTCTCTCCGGTCATTGTTGATGTCAAATTTATACCATTAATTTCCAAACACGTATTCTGTTCGAAAATCAGGAATTCTGTTATTTGTAAACAACAAACTTAAAAATTATTTCAAACACTCACAATAGCTTCTAGATACTACAGCGATCACGATAATATTTTTTTCAGCTTCGGTTTCGACCAATTTACCACTATAATATTTTTTTGAAAGTACGCAATTTTACAAAAGCCAATTTTCTTGATGTTGGTTGCCCTTACTTGTTATTCAGCCGGTAAATGAAGTTTGTTTCAACTGGGAATCAGCGCAAACGGTGGCGCTTGGATCATTAAATATTTTAAAAGTCGAAGCAGGAAGATTAAATAAAATTCGTTGAACAAAGTTTTGATTTTCATCCGTTGCCATTTAAGGATTAAAGAGAATAGATGGCGCTATAATGCATAAATATAATTTTCAGCATTTCTTGCACTAAGTAACAACGTATTTTATTTATAATTTTTTAAAACTTTTTATTTCTTTTGCCTATATTTTGCAAACAAATTGTTTTCATGCATTAAAGTAAATTTTTGTATTGTAGCGTGATGTTTTCTGCGTTTAATGTAGTAAACATAATTTCATACTTTTCTTTTGTTGGAATTTTAAAAATAAAAGAAGGTCAAAATAATGGGAAAATTGAAAATGGGCTATATCTCAAAAACTGGAAGCAATTTGATTAAACTGCTACCATTTTCGGAAGTCAATATTTGCAGCAATTGAACAATTTTGAATGTTTTTGAAAACTGCAAAATAAATCGGTTACATAGAGTTGAAATGTAGACCACTTTAACCTACTAAGTTCTCTATTAATGGGTCATTTTGACACTTAGAGTGTATTAATGTAGAAAACATGTATAAATTATGCATGTAAAAGTTATTTTCAATTAAAAAGAAACATTTTAGTCAATACCTAACAGTTTTAAATTTAAACGAATTAAATTTAGGGAACTGTGTGACATTTTTAAAATATTAACAATCAATTGTTTGAATTTTGCCATATGCTGTTAATACACTGAAGTAATTAACTTCAAATTTTGGCCAAATTAAATTCAAGAAAAATACCAAAATAAACTTAAAAAGAAAACAAAATAAATAAAACTCAAAATCGACCAGAGGTCTGAGAATACAAACACATTATTCAATTTCCAGCAACACTTTTGGTACTACATCAAAATCTTCGCGTTTGCCACTAATTCTTAAATGCATTTGAAACAGTCTCAATATAAATATTTATATATGAAATTATAATAAAAACTAATATGTATTTGTATGTAATGCAAAGTAATGCTATAAATATTGTAGTATGTACATAATGTCACAGTTACGTTGAACGATTAAAGATGATTTAGCATAGTATAAAATAAAAGTTTATTTCAAAATAACAAAAAAACTCAAAAAGTCTTTAGTAAAAAGAACACAGCATTAAAATATGTAATAGCATTAAATGAAGTGATGTAAGGTTCAAATATAAATTATTAAAAAATAAATGAAAATAAAGCATTTAATATGAAATTCATTAAATGCTGTCTAAGAGCGACAGACAGACAGACAGACACACAGTGAGTGCGAGAGTTCAATGGATTTTAAGGAAATATAGCAAGCGTTAAATTATGTGTTTTATGTTTAGAGTACGCTGAGGTTTTGAAACTACGTAAATAACTACTAAATACTACTTGCGCTAAAGCAAAGGCGCTCGAACAATTAAAAGAGTTAATTAATTAAACAATAATTAAAAATTCTATACAACGCGTTATAAGTTTTTTTTTTTTCGGTTTTTCATATTTTTTTTGTTTTGTATTTTTTAACATGCAAATTTCATAGTGTATTTTATAAAATATATATTATATGCTACTATATTATCTTTGGGAACTTCAACAAAATGTCTAAAAGTAAATGAGGTTTTTATAATATAAAAGAATAATAAAAAAAAATTGAAAAAAATAAAAAAATGGAAATAATAAAAAAAATAAAAAAAAAATTAAAAAAAAATAGAAATAATAAAAAAAAAATGGAAATAATAAAAAAAATAAAAAAAAAAATAAAATCAGTTTAAAAAAAAAATGGGACAAAAATAAAAAAAATTATATATATATAAAAAGAAAACATACATTATTTGTTTCTATTTAGCGCATAGTTTAGTCGAGTAACAAAGTAATTAATTAATAATGTATAAAATTTTCTTAATATTTACAACAAAAGTTTTCATTTATTTTTTAAAATTGTTTTTCTAACTTTTTTTTGTTGGGTTTTCTAACTTTTTGTTTGTTTTGCTTGCTTTTAATTGTTTTCTCTAATTTGTAATGAACGCTTTTAGCGTGCAAACGAATTTCTTTAGTTTTGAGTGTTTAACATTTCTTTTTTCATTTCGACAGCTACTGCGAATTGAGTAACGCTTTAAGGCTTTCATAGCATATTTTATACATGTATTGATTTATTAAGCAAATGTTGCTTAAAATTTGAATTTTATTACTATATTTAAAAAATTTACTTAAAATTTTTCTATTGAGTTTTGGTTATTGTTAAATTAAACAACAAAAAAAAATGTTAACATCGAAAGTAAGAAAAAATACTAAATATATAGTTAAACGCATAAATGCAATAAGATAGAACGCAAAACGCTTAGAATAAAACTATACCTCCGTGTCGTCGTCGTCGTTGTTTTGATGCCGCCCATTGCTGGTGATGCGATTATGCTGTTTGCGCGGATCGAAGGCGTCGACAACAATCTGCTCGGTGCCTTTGATTTCGGCGCGACAGAAGGGACAACCCTACGATTTATAAATTGCAAAAATAAAAAAACATTAAAATGTCAAATTTTGGATTTAAAATTAATTTTGCTACGTCTTACCTGTCCCTCCGAGTCCACCTGCCACGAGGTGAGACATGGCGTGCACAGCAAATGGCCACACGGCTCGATGCGTATGTCTTTGTCGTTCTCCGCGCATATTTTGCACAGCTGAAATGTGCTGCCTGTAAATGGGGAAAAAGTATTTTAAATTACAGCGTCTTACAACTGACATAAGGTGTGACTTAAAATGACTTATAACATAAAACGAATCGTGTGATTGGCGTTTCGTTTGGAGTCTATTGGAGTCTATTATCCTTCCAGTAGATGAAAAATATTATTTAATACTAAAACTCACCCATTTCACAATAGAGTTCATACTGCTCCTGCGTCACAGTTATATGATCTTCCGTCGGGCTTTGCACAGCCGATGATAGATCCGGATTGTAGGGCTGTCCATCGGGATACAAATAGAAGCCCTCGCTAAAAGCAGAGCTAAGTTGAAAATTTTTTGTGTTGTGTCACCAACTCAACGGTGCATTAATGCCACGCTTACCGATGCCCATCCAAGAGCGCCTGACACAACGATTTATTCTGCGGTATCGTTTGCAATATTTCACCATCGGCGGTCACATAACCAATTGCCCACTGACCCAGACGTGTGCAAGAAAGTCTTTAAAATTTTGGATATTTCATATTTCAGTTTTTTTTTTTTGGTTTTAATATTAAATTTTAAATAATTTGTAATAATTTTACCTAAAAACATAACTTCCTGCTTTGTGTATGTAACGCTGTAGACGCGCCTTTACCTCGTCGTAGGTGAGAAAGGCCACATAACCCGGATGCGTCACTGCCAATATTTGCCAATTGCGCAATAGCGTCACCCATGGCTGAAAGAGTCGCGTAAAGACGTCGAATTCGAAATTTGAAATGTAATCGTTGCAGGTCAGATCAATTGTAGTCTTGAGCGCCATCGCTTCGAGGCCTGAGGATATGGGATGCACTTTGTTCAGCTCCTGACGAAAGATTTTCCAAGGGACTAGGGTGCTGAGAACAAAAGAATTATATAAAATTTGTTTTGTGTGTCGGTCTATATGTTGGTGAAATTATATAAATCAAGTTTTCTATTTTTGATTAATTACGCTACACAACATAATGAGAAAAGAGTTTGCGCAGTAAATTACATTATTTATGTTTTATTGGCAATGATTCGCAGATTACGAATATATTAATTAAAAAAATGTCTATCGATAGGTTTACGAGAAATCGGACAATAACTTTTGAAAGGTGGTCTATATTTGCAAATATTTCGAGTTTTAAATAACGGGTTTGATTAAATTTAATACCAAATAAAAGATAATTTAAAATCCAAGAAACATTTCTCACAACATTTTTAAATTGGTTTACTGGTTTGAGAGAATACAATAGAAGAACTCGAAAAATGTAATTTTTTTTTCGACAAATATTTAAATCAAAGATGCATTTAAAAAATTGATGAAAATCGAAAATCCAAAATTAGCCTGCACCTTTCTTAAGAAAATGATGTAAAAATAAAAGAAATCTATGGATACATTTTGTGGTCATAAAAAATAATGTCAAAGCATAGAATTGGATGTAAACTAAAAAAATCGCTTTTTACTTTTTTATACCCTACACCAATGGGTAACAGGTTATACTATGTATATGAGCATATTTTAGCGCATCTTAGAAGACGTGACCAGTATGAAAAGTATAACTTTTCTTGATCAGCATCACTTTTCGAGTCGATTTAGACATGGCCGTCTGTCTATCCGTCTATATGGGGTAACTTGATAAACACTATTCCGTATGCGATGATATTTAATTAAATATATTTTAGTAGAAAAGTAATTTGAAGTTCGAAATTAAGTCAAATAATTGAAAGTACTTAACTACATCTCATACAAGATATGGGTTCACTTTTTAGGATCCCATATCTCGTAAAGTATGCAAGATAAAGTTATAAAATTTAAAATTAGTTACAAACCAATCATCTATCAATACGTGCTCAAAAAATTGGCGTGATTGGCCCACATTTTTTCTTTTTTTATTTTTATGACTATTTATATAGCAATGAATTATAATGCTTTCTGATAATTTATATTGACATTGAGCAATCAATGTCAATATATTTTTGACATTGATTGCTCAATTTCTTCGAAAGAGTGTAGACTAATTTTGAAATATTAGAATTTCCAATTTTTTAATTAAATTTCCCGAGACAAAAAATATGCAATGAAACTGGTATTATAGTAGCAGTTTTCAGGAAAACTCACATGAATATGGTAGAAAATACACATTGCATAGCAAGCATTTTGAATTTTTGAAAATAAGCAGGCTCCCTATAGCAGCATTTACGCAGGAAACTAGTATGTTCAAGCCTGCCCCTAGCATGCAAAGGCGTTATTTTGAAAGTTTCTTTTTTTTTAATTTTAAAAGCATCTTTATAGCAGCCAATTGAAAGGGAAAGGTGGCCTGTCTGTAGCAGGAAAACATTTATAAAAAATTTCTGTTTTGAAGTTTTTAGAAGTAGCTTTATAGCAGGGAAATAGACTGGATAGGTAGCCTGACTGTAGCAGGCAAAAACATAATAATGAAATTTGTGTTTTGAAGTTTTTAAAAGTAGCTTCATAGTAGGAAATAGGTAGACAGAGGTGGGCAAAAACTTTTTAGATTTTATTTTCGTTCTGAAGACATTTTTAGGTAGTTTATATAGGTATTGTTTGGGTTGCTCATTTTTGACGAATAAAAAATGAAACTTCAGAAATTTTCAGTATTAAAAATTGTTTGTCTTCATACGTTTGTTGGCAAATAAAATGAGCTTCGCCGCGTCTTTTCGGATTGTGTCCGGTATTTGAATAAGCTTGAAAAGTTCGCGGTCTCGGCGTCAGCAAAGTGAAAATCCAAATTTATGAACTCGAGCAACGCGTTACACTCGCCGAGCAGTAAAAATGCTCAACGAGTACACGTTGACAAATCCGTGACTGCCGCACAAGATGTAGAGTCGATGGTCAGCGGGTGTCTCGCCTACCAAATCTATCGCTACAGAAGAATCGCAAGGAAGCCAAGCATAACCGAATTGACTCGATGAATGATATGCATGCGGATATGCGTGAGTGAGTGTTTTTTGCGATTGAGTATCGTAGACATTTTATTCATCATTTAATTTCTACAGTTCCGATGTCTCACATTCTGCTATGTATTGCCTACAAAGATAGCGAGCAACCCAAGCTAAACCATCGATCCCCTCAACGCTAAGCAGATGGAGCGCTTATGCTTAGGTTTTAATATCGCAGGTGAATGCTTTTTTTGCGATTTAGTCTCGTAAAAAGTCTATTAATTTAATTTCCACAGGCTCAATGTCTCGCATTCATTTTTAAACGAAATGGAGACCATAGGACAAATCGTTGTTACCAAGCCGCAGTTAGCAAGCTAAAACTTTAGTCTTCAACGACTACTTGCAACGAGTACGACGACTACAGTATCACAACTTCCAAGATTACAAACATGAAGTAATGGGCTAACTCAAAGTCCACGTTTAACGTCTATTATTTAAAATTTAAAAATTTTGAATGTTAAATCGTGTAATTTAAGTGTTATAATGATAATTACATCATGGTATTATTCTGTATGTTATCCACAGTTATATTAAAATGTATTTCTATTCATTATGCGCAATAAAATTCTAAAAAAGTACTCCACATATCTAAAAATCATTTTTAATCAAGCAGTCGTTCAAAAATACCTATTTCCCACCAGAGCCTACCATACCCGTACCCTACCCCTGCCTACCAATTTTCGTTCTCAGAATAGGTAGTAAATAGGTAGCTTTTGTCCTGATTCCCACCTTTCCATACCTATAAGCTACCTAAAAAATATGATTTAAATACCTAAAAAATACCTGTTTGTCTACGTGTTTCCTACCACTTCCCTACCGATTTTTTTGTCTCGGGTTTTAAATTAAAATTTTTGTAAAAAAATCATTTTTCTAGTTCTTCTATCGAGTTCTCTTAAACAACTAAATGAATTTAAAAATATTGTAAGAAATGTTTATTGTACGTTTTAAAACCTTTCATTTGCTATAACTATTAATCATGTCAGTTATTTGGAACGTGAGATATTTACAAATATATTTACCCCCTTTTTGAAAACTCAGTTTAAAAGTTATTGGCCAATATTTTGTAAACCTATCCTAAGAAACATTTTTAAACTATATTTTCGGAATTAGGCAATCGTTTTACATAATACAAAAATAGTCTTGAATGCTGCGCAGAATGGCTTTTGTGTAGCGTTATTTTTGTATGAAACAAAAACCTGGTAGCAAGCAACCTTGTAGTTCTATAAATCACTGATAAAGAAACCCAGCAGTTGCATAGTTTGCAACATTAGTTCATAACCCAAAATATAAACATGGTGTTTCCTGTTTTATGTTTGATATCAGAGAGTATAATGCTTTTTAATTGAAGCGCTAACATGGTAAGCAACTTTAAGCGATTTACATCGTCCATTATATTTAGGAATATCACATTTACCGACACAGGGTTTTGTAATTACTCAAGAAATTTCGTCTCCCGACCCAAAAGTAATGTTTTGCATTTAAGTAAAATGTAAAATTTGTGTGTATAAACTTGATAAGCCACATTAATGTAAACAATAGATTTTTAAAATTAGTTGAAAAGCAAAATTTTAATATTACAATAGATTAATATCTCCCATTGGGATAAGGCGTAAATCATGTTTTAAGTGCTTCCCTTATCTATGTTGAAATTTGAATATGCACTTTATCATTAATGCCCTTATCGTCAACAACGTATTCAAATCCTGCTGGGTTGTGCTGTGCAAATATTGGCCTCATTAATCAGAAGTTTTCAGTTATCTAAATATTTGTGTAAACCAATGATTGACATTTGTAAAATGTAGTTGATAATGTACTTTACTTCTGCAATCGACTTCTACACAATAGATAATAACACGATACAACAAAATAAAAACAATTCGAAATTTGAGTATGATTTTCCAGTGGATTTCAAGATTCCAATACTTAGTTTTTGATATTGCATAAAGTTTAACGTTTACCATTCGTTGTAGAACGAAAAGTCACCAAATACATTATCTAAATGCCAAATATTCATTTACAAAAATCGTTATAAATCTGTCAATTTTTAATCGATGATCTCAATTTTTTACCACATGATAAGAAAATGTATATCTATTAGGTGATGTTTCAATTTTAAAAATACATCAATTACTTTTTATAATATTAATCAACAAACTCGAAAATTAAGATTTCATAAAAATGTATTTGGTGACGACGATATACAAAAATGAAAATACGCATATTTTTCAACATATTTTGGACTTTTGATTTCTTAGCAATTTCAGTTTTCTGGTAGATTTCTTTGGTATTCTATTGAGAATATTTTAGTAAACAATTTGAAATAAACGCATGAAATTCGAGTGGATCTGACCAAAGTTATGTAAAAAATATAAATTTTATGGTATATCCATTATTTTTTGCATAATATATACCGCTCATTTACTACAAGAGTGTCATAACTCAAAAAACACAATTTTTTAGTTAATGATGCAGAATTATTCGTTAAATCATGTTTCATCTTGTGTAAAACATTCGTTTTCATATCTTGTATATTCACCGCTTGAGAAGGGAATATGCCGTTACCTCATTTCATATGACCCATACATTTCATATGCAAGGTAAGAATAAATTGGTAACTTTAAACGCGTTTTTTGCAAAATCACTTTTTCGAGTTATGACATTCTTGTAGTAAATGAGTGATATGCTTTTCGTGATTAAACGGAATACATATAGAAATCAGAAATCTGGAATATGTTAAGAGTTAAAGTCCAAAATACGAAAATTGACAAATATTTGTTTTAGAAAATAACTCTAAACACTTTAGGCAATTAAAAAAAACTGAGTATGAAACAAAACGTACCGTATACGTTAACGGTACAGCATATACGGAATCAGCATCCGCAAACTGTCCGTATTACGGAGTAAAGAGTGTGACATCGAAAACGGTGTTCAAAATCGATTTTCATACAGTAACGTATTATAAAAATAAAACGGAGTTACCTCCGTAGTCTACGTTACGTTTCTGTACCGTATACGTTCCGTATTATTCTTAAAAGTACGAAGTGGGCTCCGTTGAGTGCATTGAAAAAGGTACGTTTTTATGCCGTATTTAAACAAAAAAAAGAAATACGGGATGGCGAAATTTCCAAATATTACTATTAATGGGTTTTGATTAAAAACATGAAGTACAACGGAAAATCATACAAAGAATGCGCATTAATAAAAAAGTCACTCATTTGCTGTGTAGTGTACACTGTGCGCACCGATTTTACCACCACAAATAAAAGTATTCTCATAGATTTGCACATTCTAAGAACAATGGATTTTTCAGTATTTTTCCCTAATCGTCCATTTTCAAGGATATTTGACAAAAACGAAAAACCATGTTTTTGAAGATTCTATGGGTTGGTAAGGGTTGGATATAAAGTCAGACTTATTTTTATTTTATCCAAAATATGCATAACAGAATACACATTATCAGGGCAATCATGAAGCCCGTCGGCGGAATTGGTTTGCGCGTTGCCAATACAAACTGTAACTTATAAAATTCGAAATAAGCTGTTTATGTCAAATCAGTGAAAATTTACCAACAGAAATTAAAATCATTTTTGCAACAAATTTTAAAAAATATAATATTTTGAAGAAAATTGTTTAATTTGCCTGCAAATATTGATGTAGGCGTTTAGTTTAATTGAATCGATAGGCCTATGGAGGAGTATTGGATCTTTGGCCAGCTCCCACTTGCAATTCTCGCGCAAAACGGACGGACGTCTATAGATTTACCGGACACTGCTGCAAGAGATTTTTCGGATTGCTGGCCATCGAGTAAAATATGTCCAGAGCGAAATATAAAAGTGTGCTGATTAGTAGTGTTGGTTGGCTGGGCTGTTTGCCTCGGCCACTTCGTGCAGAACCAGCTCCAGCGCATGCTGAAAATGTGGCATCGAGCGACACGATTGCGCTATCTCACAGGCGTTGTTTTCCAGAATGGACTTGATGAACTTGTGCTCGAGCAGACAGTAAAGCGTCACCTCTTCCTCGCCGCTGAGCGCCACCTTATTGTCGACGAGTATCGCCAGCGATAGAGTTGCAGCGGAGTTCAGACGCGGGCGCTGTGTCTCATCCAGCACTTTGGAAATTTAGAGCGACATAGCGGCAAGTCCACGCGCATGCCGAGCGCCACAGATTCAGCAAGAGACAGTCGCGCAGTGGACAAATAAATTTAACTAATTAACATTTTAAAATTTTTATATTTTTGTTGAATCAAACACAAGTGAAATGAATTAATTTAATGCTTTAACATAAAAATACTTTTTTATTTTCAATGTTACAGTAGTTTCTTGTTAATTCGTGAAGTTCAGATCTTTGGCCAGCTCCCACTTGTTGTATAAGTAGGTTTAATTAAAGCATAAACAGCAAATGATTCTGCGGCATTTGTATTTATATCACTTGAGCACAAATTACAGTAAAATTTCATTAATTAGTGCAAAATAAAAGATTTTTTCACACAAAGAATTACATTCCGACACAACAATGCATGCGTAGAAAGTGTCAAAGATCTGTCAAAAAAATTCGTTCCGACGGAACTTGTGATACCATAAATCCGAACTTCGAATTCGATTCGGATCCTATGATAGATAAATCCGAATCCTAATGAAAATATCCACTACGACGGGCCTCATGATTGCCCTGTATATGTTCATATAAATTTTCAAAATTCCTTTAACAGGACCTGAGAATGAACAAAAAAAATATCAATCATAATAAATTCGCTGAAATTTTACAAACTTCTATTTTTGTTTACTCTTTTACAATCTTTCTTGCAGTGTAATCGATTTACAACATTGTAAGATTTATTAATATTTTCAATTTTTTTATATTTTGCGAGTCCTTTAAAATTGTCTGTGTTCTTCTCATAGAAAAGTGATTCTATGCGTTGTTCTCTAATGGTTAATCTAGCGATAAGCTTAATAAGCTTTTTTTAGAGGCAACACAGCAGCTTTCAAGCAGGAAATCAGCAGATATTCGGCAGGTTTCTGGTAGATATAGACGGAGTTTGTAGCAAAAACTGCCTGTTGTCTACCCTAGAACAAAACAACAGACGGCAGCCTAACGGCAGGTTATAGGAAGGTGAAGGAACTGTAGTTTTTTTGGAAATCACGAAAACAATACAACCAAATACAGTATTTATTTTATATATATCGCAACGCCCATCTCCCATACAATCTGAACTTCGAACTCTTTTCAACAAATCGTCGGTGATACTGCAAAACCGCCTATCTACATTTTCGAATACCTCTTACAAAATGAATTTTACAGAAGAAACAAAACTATTTTCTGTCTCAATTCTGCACTTCCTTCATACGAAATTAAGTATGTCATAACATATAATCATTAAAAACCCGATTATAACACAAAATTAGTCGCAATTTTCACATGCAGTTAGGTGTTTTTTCAGTATCACCGACGAAATATAAAAAAAAGCGTATGGATTAAATTAATTCTCAGGGAATCTATTAAAAACATGGTACAATTGTGTCATTTTAATTATTTTATTCTTTTGTCACTACAAAGGCAGTAATCTAATTTATAAGAGATCAAAACAATTTTTTCTATTTTAAAAATGAAAGAATTTTAAACGGATATCGGTTTTAGTTACAAACCCTGTATTCATATTTCATTATTTTAAACTATTTGATCTTATTAGATTTGTATGTACTATAAGACAATATAAAATCCTAGCTTAAAGTATTTTTTATTATTTAAAGAAAAATATATTTTAGTATTTAGTTCAGACATTTGTCAATTCTATATCAAGTCACCCATAACACAATCCAGTTTATTAAAATAGTTCGACCCTCAAAAAAATACCTGTTCCCAAAGTTCAACTTCCAAAAATCCGCCGCATCGGATTTCGTGATTCGAAACTGATCACCGGCAAAAACGCCATTCGGAAAGATGGCCTTCAGCTCGCTGAGCATGTGTGAGAAGACCAGACTCAATTTGGTCAGATTCCGTCGATAGTGTGAGTTCTCGTCAAACATTTTCTCTTTGCCCTCCTTGAACAGTTTGATGGCCTGTTTGCATTTCCTGATTAAATTGTTGATGAACACATTAAAATGTTCGTTCGTATGCAACACATGCATCTGATCCTCATTCTTTGAGTAGATCAGCCGCAGACGCTGATACGTGTCCGGCAGTATGTCCAATATGAATGGTGGACTGTTCTTCAGATTCATCTTTGGTTGTTGGCACAGTTTCACCACTTTGTCCATCAGTTTCCATGTCTTCTCCAGTGTCTTTTTGTCCGTGGACAAACGTTGTGGGCCACATGCATCCGAGAAGGCGCCATGTAATTTGGAAAATATTGAACTAATATTTTTCGTTTGTTGAATTCGACTGGTGCGACTTGTCGCCATTTTTTCCACTGATTTTGTGTCTGTCTGTCTTCTGTTCGTACTGCGTCCGTCCGTCCGCTATTGCTGCTGCTTCTGTCAGCCTCGCTGCAACTTTTGGTTTTTCTTTTACAACAAATACACTAAAAATATTGGTTTTTATAACACTAAATATATTTGCACATTAACTTGATTAGTTCGCGCATCGATTGCCGCATATATGAATGATATTTGAACACTATTTAATTGTTTTATTTGTCGTTTTATCGCTCATTATTTTTTCAATGAAAAACAATTATTTTCTTTTACAGCAGCACCAGGGTTTACAAATCACTCCGAACGTACAGGGTTTGCTGCGGTGCATTTTCGTCTGACAGATTTTAATACGTTTTAATAATATTAAATTAAATAATCAGTAAATGCTGAAAACATTAAATTTCCTAGTATATTTAATAAAATTAGGCAGATTTTAATAAATATAATATTTGTTTTCCGTAGACCTTTTAATAATAATCACTTCCTTTTAAAATTTCACTCAAACAATTCTACTACATTTTGCAAATATTTTTAGGCCATATTGTGCACCCTGTGCATTTTCGAATTGACCTCCGAATTTTCGAACTCGGATCCAATGTTGCATTTAAAGAAAGTACAAATTTAATTATTGAAAATCAAATACAATCCAAAGCTTATATATGCCAACACATGTATAAAGGCAACAGAATCTTAAAGTAAATCTTAAACTATTTATATTAATTTAATTCAATTTAATATAATACAAATGTTTCAAAGAAAAGTTTTCTTTATAAATCTATCCACCTAGCACAAGTATGGAAAACTATCATAGGCTATAAATAACAAAAACGGTATTAAAAATTATTGCTCCATAGTTATAAAAACGTCTAATTTTCACTTTAAATTCAAATAACAAAATACATTTTAAAATTTTCTCAAAAAATGTTCTTTAAAAAGCAAAAATAAAAATAAACAGCCAAAACATAAATAAAGCGAAAACACAAAATCAAATGAAAAACCCTAAATAAAAGTAAAATCACGAAATCAAAACTAAAAACAAGCACAAAAAGGCAAAATAAAAATAAACCTTATCAAAAACAAAAATAAAAGAAAAAATACAAAAGATTAAGAAGCAAAAAACAAACAAAAAATACATTATCAAAACAGAAGAGCTAAAATAATAGCAAAACAAATAAATAAAAATCAAAATGAATAAAATAACGCTGAAAACAACATACAAAATAATCCAACAGTAAAAACACTAAAGCAAAAAAATAAAAATCAAACATAATTTCAAAAGCAAATGCAAATACACGAAAAACATAACTGAAAAAGAAATAAAACAATAGAAAATCAAAAAGCTATAACTTTAAAATTAATCACTACACAAAATATAAAAGTAATAATAAAATCAAGTCGAATTTCGATTTCAAACAACATTCATTTAAAATCATATTTTTACATAATTAAATTTATACCCATAAATATCCGATTTTCGTTCCAACTTTAACTTTTCATTTTATTTTTGATTATAAATTATTCCGTCCGACAGTATTTTGCACACATGAGCTGAACGTTAAAATAGGTCCAAAGCTCTTTTATTTTTTAAAATAAGTTTCAAAAGCCTCTAAAAATTAAATATGAATCAAAATATTAAGTCCGATTGTTCGAAAGTATGCAACACTGGGTTTCGAAGTGAACTGCCAAAAAGCCAGCAGGACATTAGAGTTTAGAGTTGCCAAGTAAAGATATTAAAAAATGTCATTATAAAAGAATGACTTTAAATTATAATTAAAGGAATTGCAAAAATATTGCTTTTGCGGGCTCAAGGTCTTGCCAGATACAAAGTGCTATGTACTGGGAAGTGAAACAATTCTTCACTAAAAATTTAATATTGAAGAGAAATTTGGATAAAAAAAAAATATTTTTTTAATAATTTGATAATTTCATTATTTTTTTTTAATAAAATTCACAATTCCCTTAAATTTTTTTATCAATAGTTAAAATTTTTATCAATAATTAAAATTTTTATTTTCTTAAAAATTATTGAAAAAATAGCAGTAAAACTTAAAATTAATACAAAAAAATTTTAATTTAATTTAAAAAAAGAAGATAAATGTTCAGAAATTAAACTAATTACTAAAATTATTATTTATTTTTTCAAAATTAAATATTTTTCTTAAAAAGCTTTCTCAAAAATTATTATTTTTTAAGTTAATTTTTTTTTTTAAATATAAAATATTGTCAAAAACTTAAATTTGGTACGAAATACGAATTTAATTCTAATATTATAATGTTCATTTCTTAAAGAAATTTGCATTTTGGTACAAAAACAAAAAAATTTAAAATTTTTATTTATTTAACGTATTAAATTACATTAATAATACATTTAAAGAATCAGTCTTAAAAAATCTTCAAAACTTGATTATAGCAATCTTGAAGATTTTCGATAAATCGAATTAAACAAAATTTCTTCAAGAATTTTTATATTCAACAATTAAATTTAACAGCTGGTAATTTTAATCAATAGCCTAATAGCAGCTATTTAATTTTTATTTTCTACTTTTAAACTTGAACGGACCACCGCATGAATTTCTAGATTTACATTCATTAAAGTCCAGTTCAACATGATTTTGCTATATAGTAATTGGCATGTTCATAAATATGTGAATACTACATGCCGGCGATCGGCTGTAATGTTGAGCCAACGGTGAAAACTATTTTGAAAATCTTAGAAATGTATTTATCGCAGTGTTTAGGTGTGAGCAGCACTTTTCCGCAATTCTGCAAAAGAAAAAAAAAAACACAAGAAAACCATCCAACCGTCCGACCACCACCAACCAGACCACATGTAATTAAAAGAAATTTAATTTTATTTTCTATAAAAAAAAAAATTCAAACAGAAGCGGAGAAAAAATAAAACACCATAAACAGAAGTCAAGTCGAGAAACTGAAACTGTGTCAGCGGCGTTTCTGTGATTTGTAATTGTTTTACCTGTTTATAAGTGCCATAATAACTAGTATAGCAACCGGTCAACCCAACTTCTAAGCTGGATAATGTGCGACCACCAACCAATCCACTGAAGCTATGATGAAACTGCGACATTCCGTCTTCTCAAGTGCTTCTTAGTATGGGTGCTATTTTCTTTAATATATTCTAAAAATAACAAAAAGAAAACCATAAAAACTTCAATCATTCGCATCGTTGAAAGTTTCGATTTTATAAATGATCTGATATACGAGAGAGAAAGAGGCGTACCACCCAGATTTAAGTTCTTCCATAAGTGTTTTATATTGTTTTCTTTTTAACCCATTTGGAACTAGTGAACAAAAAATAGTTTTTTTATTTGTGATATGTTCAAATATATAAAACAAACATGATTCAAAATGAATCATAAAAATGTTTCAAAAATTATAATAGATTAGTAATTTAGTTTACTGGATGGTAATATGTTCTGCATAACCATGAAAAAAAGTATTTTTTTATTATTAAAACTTAAATACTAAAACAATAAACCATAAATTGTTTAACATAATCAAAAATCTGGTAAAAATTTTAATAACTATTCTAGGGTCATGATCGAGTACCGATTACTCTACTGAACAAAACGATAAATATTTATTCCCATGGCCATCTCGTATATGAATTCTATATCATACGCGGTTTCTGATTTTGAATGCATACTCTGTTTTTTCTATTGCGTAACGTTTTAAAGAATATTGAAATTTTATCAACATGTTCAGCCATTTTTTTTAGAATAAAAATACATTTCCTTATACAACTATTTTATCAAAAAACTGTATACGAACATTTTCTTTCAGTTGTCAAGACTAATTACAATATACCAACATATACCAAATAAATATTTCCATATATTTTTCAGATATTTGAATCTGAACTCGAAAAATGTGAATATTTTTGGATGTTTTTATTAGCATTTCAGATCTAATGAAAAATAAAAAAAATGATTTCAACTCTCAAAACTACTAACGATACTGAATTAAAACAAATGTCAATCCTGGGATTTGAGCTAAATTAGTAAAAAATAATTATCCCGGAGTCTATCTCATCATTATATTCGATAAATCCAGGTTTCGGATAGCTCCGGAATCGTTATTTATAAAAAATATCACTCATACGCCTCGTTAAATTGATATTGCAATTAAATTAAATGAACAAACAAAATCTGTTTGAATTTTATTGAAGTAATAAATATTACAAATCATAATAATAATCATAATAGTTTGGCGCTACAGTCCTCTATAGAATTTCGGCCGAGCTCTCTCACCATTTTGAGCTGTGTGTATATTTGTATATTTGTGTAGCTCAGTGGTTAGTGCGTGGAACAGCGAGCCGAAAGGTCCCCGGTTCAAGCCTGGACTGGGGTTAACAACATCTTTTCATGGAATCATTTTTCTATACCGCGCTACCTCTCGGCAGTAAATGGCAAACCTCCGAGAGTAAAACATTGCCTATGAAAAAGCTCACACCCGCCGTTCGGATTCGGCAATAAACTGTAGGTCCCACCACTTTGAGTACAAATATAGCACGCACAGCTCAAAATGGTGAGAGAGCTCAGCCTAAGTTCTTATAGGACTGTAGTGCCAAACTATTATTATTAGGCAATGGTTTTACTCTCGTAGGTTTGCCATTTACTACCGAGAGGTAGTTGTTAGCCCCAGTCCAGGCTTGAACCGGGGACCTTTCGGCTCGCATTCCACAGCTACGGCTGAGCTACGCGGCTAATATTAAAGGATTATATTAATATTATGCGTATTTGAACATTATGGGAAATTGTGGTGTTCAAAGCACTTGAAAACTTTATTTTAATTCAGATAATAATGAGTTGAGCTTGATTAGAACCTCTCTTACTCTCAATTGCAATATACACCCAATAAACACCCAGATTCAAGTTAGACTCTTGAAAATAGATTCTAAATTTAATGTAAAATAGTAAAACATTTGAAGTACCAAAGATTTATATTCCAAATATATTTTGAAATAAAAAGACACTCCCGATTTTAATAAAAGCAGCAACGATCTTACATGAACGATGGTCGCATATTGTACAAAACGTATATAATTGATATTACAAACAATCCATTTTGAAAATTTTAAAAGCAGAGAATTCTTGAGAGAACGTATGTTCAGATTTTTTCATGAAAAATCTTTAAAAAATTATAAAAATCCAAAAGTTAACCAATTTTAAAAAATCTTTGCTTTATGAAATGCTTACATTAAGATCTAAAAAAATGTGCTCACTGTTTTAGTTTTAAAGATAAAGCCATGAACATGGATTTTTTTTCATTTGAGACTTTATTTTTCATATTTAAACATAGTTAATACATTTAACATTGAAATCAAAATATTTGTATGTGAATTTAATAAACAATTAACACATAAATCATAAACTGAAACCGTTTTTAAATATGTCCAGTGGTTTAGTATATATAAAATTATAAAGTGGGAACATGAAACCTGATGTGATAGTTATGAAAAAAACCTGATTAGATATCGTATTAATATGATCGAGATATTATTAAAAACCCATTATAATAAAATTGGGTAGACAAAATTATTCTAATAAAATAAAATATTCTAATAAATAAATGTTAAACACAAAGGAAATACAAATTATCAATATTTTAAAAATTGGAAATATCTCATTTAGACTCAAAACGTTGACTTTTTGTCATTGCAATAGTTATGCAATGCTCACTAAACTGTTTTTTGTTTGAAAGGTCTCAAATTTGGTAAATGCAGTTTAAAAAGAATTGGCGGTTGCCACAACCTCATCTTCATCAACTTGGAGGTTGCCACAACCTCATCTTCATCAACTTGGAGGTTGCCAAAACTTCATAGTCACCAACTTGGAGGTTGCCACAACCTCATTCTCACCAACTTGGAAGTTGCCACAACATCATGCTCACTGACTTGTAGGTCGCCACAACCTATTTAAGGGGTTGTTACAACTACTTTCTCAGTTGTTCTCACAACTGAATGATTCGGTAGGGCAATTTAGTTGGTTGCCGCAACAAATCAGTTCTCTGTGTGTAAATATACATTACATTATATAAGGTTAGGATAAAAGTAAAATCAGAAGGCCTGATCGGGATAGCATCTTCGAATATCGTCACGTTTTGAATCAGTCACTGATGAAAACCCCTGATCAAATCAGGCGATCATTGTCTGATTGGGCATCAGACAATGATCGCATCCGGAACGAAATTTCCACTCGGGTTTCGTTAGAGTGACGGAATTAGGTACATTTACGTTAATTTTATATATAGTATAGATTTATGATATCCGTGATTTCGTACCATAAAAATGTGTGCCATTTCATAAAACATCCAGACACTTATTGTTTTATTTCGAAAATAAATAAATCAATGTGGAAGAAAACAACGTAACACAATTTTTAAATCTTTTTTTTTTATTCAATTTATTAATTAATATGAAAAATATAATTGAAAAATTACAAAAGTTGTAAGGCAATTTCATAGTTTAACATCTTCGTATCATTTGGTATAAATATTTCACTCAATAGTTGAACATTATTTAAATATATTTGTAAACCAATAATTTTAAAAATTATAATATTGAGTGTTATTAAGATATTAAATCTTTACAATCTTTATTGATTTGAAATCATTTAATTGAGAACACACCAAATACGCACTGACCCTAAAAGAACCTACTACAAATGATGTATCTTTATTAGAGCTCCGAGTTAAATCGGTATAGTAATTGATTAATTGAACGCTGACCTCCACAATTTTCGAAATACAATTGATGTATTGAGAACTTTGATTAACGTGTCAGTACTTGGAGTTTTTATGCAGTCACAAGTATTATTGATGCGGCATAGAAAAAGAAAAGGGGAGTTGGTCATAAAAATACTCTTTACATTGGAGAACTATAAAAACTATATTACGCTGTGGGGGGTAGAAAGAAGCAGGCTCTTGATATGGATAACCACTGATCTACTTTGGCGGCAAACATGTTGGTGAATATGTAGACTTACTAATGGTCCATGTAATTTTTTTCATGTTTGTCTTTTACTGATGAACATATTTAAATCGTGCATAATAATTGTACCGCAGGCCATTTTCTGCATTTCACATTTGTTAAAACACACACAAACGGACAGACGGACGGACGGACGAGCACATTTCTGCTATGTGAATGCCGAAAACATATCTTTCTGTTATTTAAATTCAACTCCATTCGAATTAATGTCCAGCAATTGCTGTGCATGATGATCATAATGTTTATTATGATGATTATGATGATTCTGCTGCCAAGCCAAATACACGCCGTGACAGCGGAGTCAAAAAAAAAAGGAAAATCTCGCATATGAACAACATCGGGCAGCACTTCATAAAGATTATACTTTCCTATGTTTTACTGCCAGATTCGTTTCGTGAGCTCTGGTAGCATGGTATGGTATTGAACAGTGTCGGATTTTATATGTGACATGGGCCAAGTTTTCCAGGGAATATAAATTTGATATATTTATTGGATCTTTATTAATTTTTATACAAATTATTGGAAATTATTGAAATAAATTCGAATTTTTAAAATAATTCAGTTAAATTTGGAATATGTGGGCACAATTTGAATTTTATTAATTTTAATTGTCTGTCGAGAGGTAGCGTCCTATAAAAACACATTTTCTATTTTACATTTAAGGTGATTCGAACCAGCGATCTTTCGACTTGTATTCCGACGCACTAACCATCTAAGGCCTCGATAATATTACGAAAATAGTTGAATCTTTTCGATGTAACATCGACAGGTTTAGTGTGAGATTTCTTTAGAGTCTGTCAGAGCACAAAAAGTCTTTGGTAGTATTTTTTTTACAGATTAACAAATATTCAGGGGATGGACCCTATTCATGCAAGTATAGTGTTGATCGAAAAGTTTAGGGTTATAGGGAAGGAGAAAAGATGGAGTAGTGACGGTGTATTTTTGTTTTGAACTTGTCAGTCGGCAAAAACAGTCGTAGGGAGATTATTCCACAAGCGTATCGTGCGACTGAAGAACGAATTGTCTCTGTAATACGTGATTCTTTTGAGAGTTGAGTGAACCACGTAGGGGTTGGGTTTGAAAACTATTTAGGTTTTCAGACTGTAAAGTTTATTAGAAGATATTGATTTAGTTCAAGGATTGAAACACGAATAACAGTTTAGAATTTAGTGTCAATTTATTGTCGTTCGGTTTTAAATCGTGGAGTGGAATCGTGTAACTCGATATCGAACAAAAACGATAGTTTTTCTATCGTTTTTGCTTCACGTATCAAACTGATGATAGTAGCTGCTCGACATCACTTGAGGTATCGTTTTCATAGAAATTTTGTTTTGCGTTAGTTGCATGTTGATAAAAAAATGTTTATTACAAAATTTTGTTAGAGTTCGAAACATTAGATTTTAATAATAAAAATATGTTTAGCGGAACGTTTAGTACAGAAAACTAGTATCAAAACGAGAGTACCGCTTAAAAGTAACGTGAAGCAAAAATCTGCAATCGAGCAGTCGATAGCATTCACAGCTCTCGTTGAAACGATCCGTTTTCGGTCGGGATTAGTCCCGGGAATTATAACAAAGGCATAAAATAACCATAACCCGGATTTAATTCGGCAACAAAGTTGATAGTAAATCTTACGACTGTCTTCAAAATAAAAATTAGTTAAAAATGAGACTTTCTGTATTTCGACACGATTGACTATTAGTCGAAAGTGACGTAATTCTTTACTTTTGACGACATTCGTTAGTACAGAAAGAGACCTTTTGTGTTTTAAGTTTACAATCCATTAAATGTTAGATTTACTTTTTCACGAAATGTTTATAAAAACATTGAAAGACTTTTGTATAAACTATTAAAAATTGATCAACTAGCATTTTTTTGTAATCCCGAAAATCCCGGGATCACTTTCTCGGGACTGATTTGACTCAAATCCCGCGATCCCCGGGATTGACATTGCTAGTTTGTAGTTTAAATTAATATTAGTTTAAAGAATATATTAATTTGGAGATTTGGTAGATGACGTTTGGCGGGTAGCATTGGTATGGAAAACATTTTTGTGTAGCACACGCCTAGGGCCCCAAAAAGCTATTATACGCCACTGATCATGCCATGAAGTGTGGAGTGTATGATGTGGAGTGTATGAAGTGGCAGGTTGTGGAGTAGAGTGTAGTGCCGTTTGTTGTGCGGTTCGCTTGGCGCTGTTTGTCGAGTTTCATTTTCTTCTTCATCGTCGACGTCGTCGTCGTCTTTTTCGTGAATATGTACAGCGGCGCAATACTGACATTTGCTGCTAAGACAGACGACTCTGAGCTGCCTGCTGGCCGACTGCCTAACTTGCTGCTGGCAGTTGCTGGCAGCTGTTTGGCGTTTCCATAGCAGCGCAGCCTTTCACTATATAAATTTGTAGACCTTGTCAATGAAATATCATTCTGCATTTGTGCTCGAAACCTTTCTCTTCGACGAGACGATCGTTCCGTTCCGTGCGGGTTCGCTTTGGTTTGATTTGATTTGGTGCGTCGTTGTTCGGTTCGTTACGTTGTTTGATTTTTGTATTTTGTATACCGGGCTACCGAGTGGCGTTACGTTTCGTACGTTTGTTCTTTGAAAAACTCCACTGGAGACTTTAGTCGGTTTTGAGAATTCAGACGACAAAGTGTTGCAGTTGTTGCCGCTAAAAAGTGCTACACATACGAGACAAATTTACAATATTCACAAGAATAATTAAAAACTACGGCATACAATGCCTTTTTAAATGTAGAAAAGCAGAGAGAAAGAAAGAAATTGAAAAGCCATCAAACACGCGTCTATTTAAATTAATTGTGTTTTAATTGTGCGATTATTAGTGTGAAGTCACATAATATTTAAACTGTGCGAACGACGAACAGAACGGAAGCAGCAACGTAACTCAAAAGAGCATTTTTATTTTGTGTGAATTTTTTTTGTTCGTTTTTCTGTTTGTATTTTTTTGAACATCTTCGCATCTTGACAAAGCCTAAAAAGTGTACTTTGTGTTGTTGAGCTCCATCGTCGGCTGTTCAAATCTGAGACTCTGCATTTTGCGTCTCGAGCGTACCGTTTGTTCCGAACTTTCTTCACATCAGCAGTATTATCGTATTTTTCTTAATTCTTAACGAGCGAAAGCGTTACATGAAAGTGCAGTGAAAATGTTTCAAACAAAAATTAATTGTTTTGTTTTACTAACGATCGTGCGGTCGCTCATCGTCTTGTTTTCCACGACTTTTGTTGCGTGCGCCGCAGCAGGTAAGAATCGCATTCAATCGCATCAGCATCATAATCACTATCATAATCACATTCATCAGCTGCATCTGTTTCTGTTCTGTCTCTGCTTCTTGGTCTTTTGGTGCTCGGTGCTGTTAGCATTTCGGATACTTTTTAAGTGCATCAGCAGAGCAGCATCTCAAGTCCACAGACCGGAAAACGCAAATCGTACCATCTATCGGTAGTTTTAATGTTAATGAGCTTTTTTACTTTTGTGTAAAGAGACTAAACTTTGTAGAAATCAAAATTTAAACAAAAAAACTTTCTCACAAAAATTCAAAATTTTAAAATTTTATATAGAAAATTAAATTTTTGCAGTAATTTCATGATTTGTCCAAATTTTCTACTAAAAATAAAAATGTTCTCTAAAAATTTAATTTTTCATTAAAAATTAAATTTTTTAATAAAAATTAATTTTTCAGTAAAAATTCAATATTTCGCTAAAAATTAAATTTTCCACGAATAATTCAGTTTTCATCTAAGTATTCAGTTTTTAACTAAAAATTCAATAATTCAATTTGTCACTAAAAATTCAATTTTTCACTAAAAATTTAAATTTGAACTAAAAATTAAATTTGTCACTGAAAACTCAATTTTTCACAAAAAATTTAAATATTCACTAAAAATTCAATTTTTTCACTAAAAATTCAATTTTTCACTAAAAATTCAATTTTTCACTAAAAATTCAATTTTTTATTAAAAATTAAATTTTTCATTAAAAGATAATTTTTCACTAAAAATTCAGTTTTTCACTAAAGTTCTATTTTTCACTAAAAATTCAATTTTTCACTAAAAATTCAAATTTTCTCTAAAAACACAATTTTTCACTAAAAATTAAATTTGTCACTGAAAATTCAATTTTTCATTAAAATCTAAATTTTTCACTAAGATCACAATTTTTCACTAAACATTCAATTTATCATTAAAAATTTAATTTTTCATTAAAAATTAAATTTTTTAATAAAAATTAATTTTTCAGTAAATATTCAATATTTCGCTAAAAATTAAAATTTCCACGAATTATTCAGTTTTCATCTAAATATTCAGTTTTTAACTAAAAATTCAATTTTTCACTAAAAATTCAAATTTTCACTAAAAATTCAATTTTTCACTGAAAATTCAATATTTCACTAAAAATTAAATTTGTCACTGCAAATTCAATTTTCACTAAAAATTCAAATTTTCACTAAAAATTCAATTTTTCATTAAAAATTCAAATTTTCACTAGAAATTCAGTTTTTCACTAAAATTCTATTTTTCACTTAAAATTCAATTTTTGAGTAAAATTTTCACTAAAAATTCAATTTTTCACTAAAAATTCAATTTTTCACTAAAAATTCAATTTTTCACTAAAAACTCAATTTTTCACTACAAATTCAATTTTTCACTAAAAATTAAATTTTTCACTAAAAATTAAATTTTTCACTAAAAATTAAATTTTTCATTAAAAATTCAATTTTTCATTAAAAAGTCAATTTATCACTAAAAATACAGTTTTTCAGTAAAATTCTATTTTTCACTAAAAAATCAATTTTTCACTAAAAATTCAATTTTTCACTAAAAATTCAATTTTTCATTAAAAATTCAATTTTTCACTAAAAATTTAAATTTTCACTTAAAATTCAATATATCATTAAAAATGCAAATTTTCACTGAAAAAACATAATTTTTCACTAAAAATTAAATTATTTATTAAAAATTAAAATGTTCACTTAAAATTCAAATTATCATGCAAATTTTCATTAAAAAGACAATTTTTCACTAAAAATTCCATTTTTCAATAATAACTGAATTTTTCACTAAATATTCAATTTTTCACTTAAAATTCAATTTTTCACTAAAAATTCAATTTTTCACTAAAAATTCAATTTTTCACTAAAAATTCAATTTTTCATTCAAAATTAAAATTTTCACTAAAAATGCAATTTTTCACTAAAAAATAAAATTTTCACTAAAACTCAATTTTTCACTAAAAATTCATTAAATTTTTCACTATAAAATTAAAAAAAATAAGAAAATATTTTGCTTTAATTACTTAAAACAGCTTAATAAATGTTATTTAAAATTGACCCTGCAATTTTATTTTTAATCAATAAAGAACCCATAATAATTATAGCATTTAAATGTGCCAATTATGCAAATTCGATGAATGTGGAAAAAATGACATTAACGCATGAAAGCACACAGAATGTGTCCAGTTATTCTGACACAGTCATTAAATATGTAAAATAAATGAACTTTTCATATAATTATTTTTTTGTATATAACATATAAAAAAAAACTATGAACAAATAGCAAGTTTGCATTTTGTCTTTAGAATGAGGTGTAGATTTAACCAGCTATAAATCTAGCATAGTTTGTGGTTTTGTTAGCATTTATTAAATTGCACGTGTTCGTATTTTGCAATATGTTCTTAATCTTTTTATGTGAGAAAAAAATCACTTTTCTATCCATAGAAACCAATAAAGAAAAACATCAACCCATACGTGATATAAAATGGAAATCCAAACCACAAACGAATTGATCTATTAAAACGTTTTACACAAACATGCTAGAATAGAAATTTGTCTTTAGTTTCACATATATGTATATCTTGAACATGTGAGAAACACTTATTTATTTATGTAGCACATTTTAATATACAGCATCCTCTCATAGAATAAATTATGACTAAATTATGACTAATAAAAATTATGACTAAAAACATGAATTTACTTTCACTAAGGAATATTTCTACTCATAATTGTCAGATCAGGTTCAGTTAAGTAGGCTTCAGATCAGGATTCTTCGTAAAGTATGGAATAGGTTGACTTACGTGTATTCAAAATTAGTATTTTCTAGTCGACCCTGATGAGGAAACCTTTGGTACGGATGTCTTATCGTATTATGATCATGGACGGATGTGGAAGAAGAGGCTAAACAATTTCCAGGAATAATTTGTGCCAAAATAGTTTTTTTTTAGATCAATTTGTTTACGGTTTTTATTTGCATTTAAAGTGCTAGTGCATATCATATTTTCATAATAAGAAAATAAATTATTTGTTGTGGTGCATTTGAATAAAATTTGATTTTTTTTTGTAGCTGATATCTCTCTGAGCGAATTGATATATAAAAAAAACTATTTTCACAGAAATGCACAGTGGTCCGGAATCCAATTTTACCGATTCAAATTTAATACTGTCTATATATGACCTGCTATAGGGAGTAAATGTAGCTTAATATATATTTTAGACTTCATTATTTTTTTTTTTTGTAACACACTCATCTCCCACTTACTACACCCCACTATTAAAAGTGTATACAATAAAATATCCCGCCTTAGAATACGTATATTTAATGGACAGATTCCTTGATCCATTGTATAAAACAAATATGTTTTAGAGTAGAGGTTTATCTGAAACACCCACTGATAGGGGAGACTGAGGTAAAGTTTCGATCTTCCTTCATAAAAATACATTTAATTACTTTTCAATTCTATTGAAGGGTCTATTACATAGAGTGGTTTGTGATCTAACTTTTTGCATGAACAGAATATAATTTATATGTCTTAAAAATTGATTTTTGGGCGATTTTTTAAAACAGTTCATTTTGGACCTCTAGAAAAATAATGGAAAATGTTCAAAATTTTACAAACAGACAAACAATTCGTTATATCTGTTTTATTTCATATTTATTTACAACATAAACATTGTAAATAAGTATATACATTCAATATAAGTATATACAACATATTAATGTAATGAACAAATAAAATTATAGTAATGGAAAAACAATAATAAGCTCCTTCCAGATAATTTAGATTTTACTAGCATTACAAAAGGATTTTAAAGAAAAGCCATTCGCTCTTAAAATAACCATAAATGACTCCTGAAACATGAGCAGAGAGCCCGAAAATCCTCACATTTTTGAGACTCTTCTTACTTCTAAAATATTCATATTTATGAAACTCTTAATACTTCTAAAATATTCATATTTGAGAACATATACACTCCCAAACAAGACTCTTTTATGAATTATTATTCGGAGTGTTCGGAAAATACTCTTTAAAGGGAGTCCAATTTGAAAATTTGATGCTTTAGGAGTTCTTAAATAATTTTTAAATATGACACTTTTATGCTAAAAATTTTGGATAACTCCGAAAACAGTCTTAAATGCGATACTTTTTTATACTCAATTATGACTTTCATCTTTGGACCCAATTTTAGAGTGCTCATAAATTGTTCAATGAATTAGCCTTATCACGGAGAAAATTGTTTACTGATGATTAATGAATAAGACGTTAATAAAACATATTTTTTACTAATTTTTTTATTTATGAGTTATATTCATGAATTATGTGTAATACTAAACATAATTGCAATGTTCACACATAAAAAAATGTAAATGACTATGTATTTATTATGATTAGGATTCATACATTTTACATAGGGGAAAGGTTCGTATATTGGGCCGGTAGGTAGGCTCGGCCAACGCTATTTTTTGTTTTTATACCCTACACTAAGAGTGAAAGGGTATATTAAGTTTGGTACGCCGTTTGTAACACCCAGAAGGAAGCATGTCCGGTATGGAAAAGTATATATATTCTTGATCAGCATGACCTCCTGAGTCTATTTAGCTAAATAAATGAAACTCCTAATTTAGATTACTTATATATCTACGCTGTCTGTCAGTGAAAATGGGCATGATCAGTCCATTATGACCTGTGAACCGACCACTTATGTTCAAATTTATCATATAAAACACATCTACTGGTGAATTTTACTGTATACGTGTTCAGGTAAACTTATTTTGGTCAAATATATATTGACTTCATGCTCAAATACTTGAAAATAATGTTCTCCCGCGAAACGACTTTTGGCTCCCAAAAAAAAAAATCGAAATTCGGTGCATCTACCAATTTGTAAATATGGGTATCAAATGAATGGAAATTCTGCAGCGATTGAAAATTTGTAGTTGTTTTCAGGATTCGTATACCCTGGTGACCTATATATAACTTTAACTGGTAACCATACATAAGTGTAGGGTATTTATAGTCGGCTTAGACAGACTATAATTTTAATAATCATAAAATGTCCCTACTTTAAAATTTCCCATGTGATCTAACCTTCCCAACTGGTTTTTTTTACACTGGCGTTCTTAAAGTTTTAATGCAACATTTCAAGTAACATTATCCTACAACTTTTCGCGAAACTTTGAAGTGAAATGGACTGTTGTTTATAACTCATCCAGACGAATACTAAAATGTACTCAAAAAAGTTTTTAATTGACTTGTTCAAGCGTTGATTAGATGGTCAATTTAAATTATAAAATTTAAGTTAAATGCATTAAAATGTTGTTATTAAATACCTTTTTATAATAAACAAATTATCTATCAAATTTTAAAGAAGAAAAAATATGTTAAATTTTTTTTAAATTTGATAAAAACGTAGGTTGTGGCACTCAAGGTACGTAGGTTGAACCACCCATTTTTTCATTATAAGAAGCACTCACAAAGTTTTTTTGCATATAATTGTTCAGATGCGAGTTTAATAGTAATTTTTTAAATATAGAGTGTCAAATCAACACATTTTTTGTTTATTTTCAATGATTTTTCTATTTAGGGTTCGGTTCAAATTTAAGTATAAAATATCAAAATGAACAACCATCACTAGTTCACGATTTTGTATGTTCCATTAAATGCAAAATAATAAAGATTGATTGATAAACGATAATACAATTAAAATAACTAATTTTTCGTCTGTTTTCAAAAGGTGTTTAATTATTTTTTGTGGTGGCCGATTTTTTTTAGCAATTTTTTTTGTTCTTCAGAAAATAGGCTGTAGTTTTTAAAATTTTTATGTAACCATAAAAGTTTATTCTATAAAAGATAGCCCATTAAATATACTTTAAAATTGTGTATATAAATACACTAAATTATTTTATTGATCACAAGAATCGAAATTATAAATATTTATTCATAACTTGTGTTACTTATTGCATATTAATTTTGTAAATGCGCAATTCACGTATATTATGAGAATATTTCTCTCCGTGTACATCCGACCTTGGTCAGTATACAATTAGATATCCTTATCAAAGCCCGCTTTAAATAACACTTATCAGGGTCTACTAAAATAAGCAAATTTCAAATACATGTATGGCAATTAAGATCTATCCTTCACGAAAAAACCTGATCTAAAGCCTATTTAAGGTGACATCTGATTGGGATTAATAATCTTATATAAACGGAGGTGTTATACTGGCTAGTTACTGATCGGAAAATGCGTGACATCGCTTGCGAGTTACTCGGAAAGTGATTAGTAAAACTGACTGGATACTGGTAGGAATTGTTACTTGTAAAGAAATAATTCCCTCAAATTGTACAATAGGACAATTATTGATTTAATAGTATACAAAAAATAAATCTTTTCATATAAACTCAATGGCAATGTCATGGTATTTTCTAGTATTTAATGGTATTTTCCGATTAAAATAATAATTTATCCTATTGACTATTTTTAATAGTAAAAAACTATTATTTATATAGTATTTTTGTAATGTTAGTCACTTGTGTAGTGTAATGGAAATCTATTAAATATAAACTGTGGGCATTTCTAATTAATTATAATACAAAATATTACAAAGTAATGACACTATAAAATAAAAACTTCACACTCATTATAGACTTAATGTATTTTTTTATTTTTATTTGAGAACATCAAAATTCTATTAAATGGAAGTATAAAAATATTCAACACATTTAGCGCAAATGCAAAAAAAACTATACGGGATAGACAATTATTGTAGTAAACGAACGGAATGGATAATGCCAATTTATCACATTACAATTAATTTTTATACCTCTCATACAAAGTGAATTTTAATGATGCAGCTTAAGAATGATTTATGTGTGTAAATAATGTAATTAAAATTTTTATTCACAGAACCGATGACAGATTCGCCAATAAAAATAATAAAACTTCAGGCGCAGCCACCGTTAATACGTTACTATCGTAACGATGACTCGGCGATAATTAAGTATGCGAATAGCAACAACAATCAGAGCGATGCAACGGTGCAACACCAACAACAACAACAACAACAGCAGCAGCAACATCAACCGAAACCCATACGATCCCGCGATGTCTTGGCGGAGTTACTAAGTCTGATTGCGAATGATGAAGTCGGTAGTGCTGCGGTCGATGGCGGCGCCATTGATGCTACATTCGGAAATGTTCTTCGTCAAAATCGTGCCATGTCCAATACATGTCCCCGCTCGTGTCCGCCGAGCGTAACCGTAAATGCCGAACCCGTTTGTGGCTCCGATGGCTTAATCTACGCCAACATATGTGAGATGCGAAAAAAAACATGTTCCCGAAATGGAGCAATTGTCTTGAAGGTTAGTTACTCTGGCTGTATGTCTCTCAGTCTGTCTGTCTGTCTGTCTGTCTGTGTCAGGCAGTCAGTCGATCGATCGGGAGTCACGAGAATGTCTGCCATAAATGTATGATATATGTATTATGTATAGTGTGCCAGTGAAAGTCGCAAATATCAGAACTGATAGTTGGGAGAAGACAACCAAAAATATAATAAAAAGAAATACAAATCAATTTCCCATGGGACATTGAAAATTAGGTTAGTTTGCATCGCCTTAAAAAAATAAAATCATAAAAAGAAGTTAATGGGGGGTCGTCGATCACGAATTCGAAGTACGTTCTATGGGTTCCGCAACAATAAAACTAATTAAAAAGCAAATTCGCTTCGATTCAATTAAATTTAATGAACGCTAAAAATCGTACTATTTTTAAACTAATTTAGGAATTTTTTTGAATTATAATAAAAAAAATATTTAAAAATAGAAATAAACAACCCATGTGTACAAATGTTGTCTGAAATATGCCCTGTAAGTTATCTAAATCCAAAATGTTACGGAACAATTATCTTTTTGTAATACAAATCGCCGACCGAGTGTCGTCCTTTTGCTTTTCTGAATGATGTCCTAATGGTATACATAATTATGTATCTAAGGGCCGTTTTCACAATGTCCAGTTAAGAGTTTCAATTCCATATATTCTATTGGTAATTCTGAGTTAGTGCTTAACCGAAGATGGTGAAAACGGCCCTAAGTATTATTTTCAAGAACTGGAAGGCAACCAGGTTAAATCATCTTAAAGTGATTAAAAAAATATACAAAAAATGTATGCAAAAAATCGTCAATAAATGTCACATATTTTTATAAAAGGCATTAGTTTGAATTTAATCGTTTAAATTAAATCGTAATCGAAACCGAAATCCGTTTCAATATGTTTCATTGTTAAAACCAAAATAATAATCTTTATGCAATTATTAACAAAAATATAAAAAAAAAACATAATAAACGGTTGCGATTTTAAATCAGTCATTAAAGAGTACACTCGGAAGAAAGTGACCCCATAGTTAATTCATATTAATTCAAACTTTTGAATTAACCATGGTTGAAGTATATACAGGTTAAGTCATCTATAAAATTCAGGCGCCATTTACTTTTTTTTGAAAACTGTTTGAAAGTTTCAACATTTGTTTACGAAAAATTTAAAACAGAACATCAATGCTTTGTTTACAATTTCACAAAATTAACAAAAACTCAAAATTTTAACATCAACAAAACACAACATTTAAAACAGTTTTAAGATCTCCAGGACTTCAAAATTAACCATCGTGCATTTTGAATGTAAAATAGTTAATTTGTGCAGTGAACTTAATAAAATAGTGAAAATTAAATTAAATTTTAAAATGACAATTAATTGTTTTATTTTCAATATTTTTTTCTTGACATTCTCAACATTCTGTATGCCAACTATCTGTCTAGATGAACTAACCTGTATATACTTCAACCATGGAATTAACTAATTGATAGTATTGGAAAAAATCAAAACCATTTATTTAAAAATTGAAAAGTTTTCTAATCAATTTGATTCAATATTATTATTTTCTAATAGTACAAATACTATTGTTTTAATGTGTTTCCTCCAATAATAATTCGTCACTATCATGCCAAAGAGGCGAATGTGTAATTTTTGACATTTGCGTTTTTTTACATTTTTGAATATAGTTTTCCTCAAGTATACTGTGCCAAAATCGTGTGTGGTTTTGTTAGACAAAGACAAAACCAAAAGGGCGAATTCGAAAAATTGAAAATGTTGTCATGCCAAAAGGGTGAATCTTTTCGTTTTTTTGCTATAACTTTTTATTGGTTTAAGTTAAAATAGTGGTGTAAAGGCATTATTTGTTTGTTTTTGAAGCACCTATCGATCTGCATCATTATTTTAAAATATCTTTTTGAATTTTTATTATTTGCAAGAAAAATGTTTGGCAAAATAATTTTATATAATGATGCCAATCGATAGATGCTTTAAAAACAAACAATTAAGGCCGTAACATTACAATTTTATCTTGCGCTAAAAAAAAGTTATAGCATAAAAAACAAATATATTTGCGTTTTGCTCAGGATATAGCCTCACAAAATCCGTATTTATAATTTAGTAAGTTGTCCAAATCCAAAAATATTGTATATACGTTATAATAATTGATGAATTAAGCAAAATAACAGAAAAAATTTAAAGAATATATTAAAGAAAACAAATTATACATAAAATCCCTATTATGCCAACGGACTTAAGAATAAATACAAATATGCTAAATTATTGCAAAACATTAAATTTGGTATAATCTTTTGTAACGTGCTGTGCAAAATGTGTGATTTTCTATAGGTGAATTTCAATTTTGATCATTTAATAAAATAATGGTATAAACAAACTATTTTATTAATTGTTTGAATATTATTGTGCTAATGGTATGCATCCTATTGATCAATTTTTATAGTAAAAATAACCCTTTCGTACAAAATGAGGGTTGTTGGACTACACCGAAATAAAACTTATTATTTCTGGCAGATTTCGTCGTGCTGATTCCTTTTCTAATTCAAGTCAAAATTTTGTTCTTTTTTGGTACTTTATGTCGCAATTTAATTCTCGATTTCGATATGCTGCTGATGCCAACTTTAACACAAAATGAAATAGGGTATATATTTCATTTTGTGTTAAAGTTGGCACGAATAATGGGCAAAATAAATTCTTGAGTGCTGGGAAAATTCTAAGCAAGAAATCTATCAAAAATGAGAAGTTTCTTTTCGGCGGAAATTTAGAACAGTGTAATTTTTTTACTATTAAAATACTATTAATTTAATAGTTTATATTTGTAGGTGTATCATATATTAATAAAAATATCATTAAATTTATAAATCAAAATTTTCGGTAATTGTTTTGTAGTTCCATGTTTCATATAAAATACGTCGGTTTTTGTTTTAAGTTATTCATGCACCCAGAAAAAAATCATGGTAAATTGATAGTATTTCAATAGAAAAACAATAATTTATACCATTAAAATTGGTCAATAGGATGCGTCCCATTAGTTCAGTAATATTGAAACTGTTAATACAATGTGTGGTTGTACCATAAATTTTATAATATGATATTTTAATTACAATAAGAAAGACCTATACAAATTTAATGATACGTATTATTAATTTTATGGTAAAGTCGAATTACATTTTCCGAATAATTTATTAAAACAAAAATGTACTTTAGTTAATTTATTGTATAATTTATTTTATTTAAATGTCGGAATTGATATTCACGTTTACAACACACACATAAAAAGTCACTTCTTGCTGCAAAATATTATAAAACATTTAATGTTTGCTTTGGTTTCCAATAATTGATTGTAGTACTTGAGTCTGCAGTAATTTTTGAGTCCGTTGCCATAATAGAGTTCGATGTATTATTTATTTTCTGAAATAAATAAATATATAAATATAATTTATTTACATTAAATACATTGAGTCCTTACCAATGTCGCGTTTAATAATGTGGATTATTACAAAAAAGTACATGCGACCATTTTGAGTAAACACGCAGAATGACGTACAAAACGAACATGTTTGTATTCGTTTTTATGGTTTTTTTTCACCACGTTTATTATTATAGGAGGAAACCATTAAAACAACAGTATTTATTCTATTTAAAATAATAATATTGAAATATTTAAATTTATGATAGTGAATTTTTCAAATACTATTGAATTAATTAAAAAACTTTTGATTTAAAAAGAAAAAACTATTAATACATGCATGAACCATAAGATCAATGGTCGTACCATAAAGTACTTAATGGTACATTTTCTTCTGAGTGTGCATAGACCAACATTAATATTCATAAAAAATCGAATACGGTATGATACCGATACCATATCGTTATTCGTGTTTAAACTGAAACATATTATTGCTAAATTTATTTCAAGTTCTGTGGCACGAATTCAATTCGATTTTTGTTTTAAAAAATTTTTAATTTCGTTCGAAAGTGAATTTAGTATTATAAATAATAGCCAATAACAAGAAAAAGAGAAGCCGATTATAAAAACAAATTACTTAAAACACTTCAAATATGCAAAACGTTAAAAAAATACTATAAAATAGTTTATGGCAATATCTGTGAAGATCACATTTAACTTATGGCCTCAAATGTACTTCAAAGCAAAGTTTATTGATTTAGTGCTTATTTTCTTTTTTTTTATATTTTTATTTTGGCGCCGTATAAATTCGCGGTTGTGGTTGAAAAAATGAATGGCTTAACTGAAAACTAACATTAATGACCAACCATCTCTGTATAGCTAGCTAACTTTACATGTGCACTTAGGTGAAAGTTTAATTGTTGGCGGTTTTCGCCGCCACGCGCGGTTTTAAACTCTTTGAATACAAAGTGATGTCTACAAAGAGCATTCATTGATTGTCTTGAAATGGGGTACTAACTAGTAATAATCATCATAATAAAAAAAGAAATTAGAATTTGAACATTGAAAATTAAAAAAAAAAAACTTTTAAAAACTTAAAAGAAAAATATATAATTGAATAAACGAAATACAAAAATAAAATACAAATAAATTTATAAATAAAAAAAATATAATTAATAAATAAATTAAATTTATTAAAAATTAAGCGAAACTAAGTAATTTAGGGTTATTTAAAATTGAAATTTGACTTTTAAGTGAGAAATTTAGTTTTGAATGAAAAATTGAATTTTTATCAAAAATTTGAATTTTTATCAAAAATTTGAATTTTTAGTGAAAAGTTGAATTTTTAGTGAAAAATTGAATTTTTAGTGAAAAATTGGATTTTTTAGTGAAAAATCATATTTATAGTGAAAAATTGAATTTTTAGTGAAAAATTGAATTTTTAGTTAAAAATTTAATTTTTAGTTAAAAATTTAATTTTTAGTTAAAAATTTAATTTTTATTAAAAAATTTAATTTTTAGTAAAAAATTGAATTTTTAGTGCAAAATTGAATTTTTAGTGATATATTATTTTTTTAGTGAAAAATTGAATTTTTAGTAAATTTTTAATGAAAATTGAATTTTTAGTGAAAAATTGAATTTTTAGTGAAAAATTGAATTGAAAAAGTGAAAAATTGAATTTTTAGAGGAAAAATTGAATTTTAAGTGAAAAATTGAATTTTTAGTGAAAAATTGAATTTTTAGTGAAATATTAAATTATGAATGACAATTTGAGATTTTAGTAAAATTCAAGTTTTAAAAATTCGACAATTTGAGATTTTAGTAAAATTCAAGTTTTAAAATTTTATTTTGAGTGAAATTTTTTTTTATTTATATTTTATTAAAGTATCCAACAAAATATTATATAAAATTTACTAGCTGTTTTTCCAGTAGAAGTTTTAATGTGGTGAGTTTAAGTGTGGTGAGTTTTAGTGTGGTGAGTTTTAGTGTGGTGAGTTTTAGTGTGGTGAGTTTTAGTGTGGTGAGTTTAGGTGTGGTGAGTTTAGGTGTGGTGAGTTTAGGTGTGGTGAGTTTATGTGTGGTGATATTAAGTAAGATGAGTAACATCCAATTTTAAAGTTTAGTTGAAATCGATATCATTAGGGCTGAAATATCGCGTACTGAATTTTTGGGTTCTATGGGAGGTGCCACTCCCATTTGCCCTATCTAGTTTATATATGGTTTAAATATAGTATACTCCATGGATTCCATAGCATAGTAATGCAAATTTTCAGAAAAATACATTCAGTGGTTTTGCTATGAATCGGAATTATACACCAAAAATAAAAATGAACGTAAAAGTGGGCGTGGTCAACGAAAACTATGTAGTGACCTTCTCCTGGGTCTGTAGGACATATATTCTAAATTTTAAGAAAATCCGTGCACAGATGTACGTTTGCATAGCGCACAAACAAACAAATAAACGGAAATATATATAGATTTTAAATTTGTTCGTATATTTTTTCAAAAGGAAATAAAAGACGGCTGTGAACGCGCCAAGGGTTCGGAATGCAAGCACCGCTGCTCGCTGGAAAAGGACCCTGTCTGCGGCACTGACGGACGTACATATCTAAATAGGTAACTCGTAACTCGCAAAGACTTCTCCTAATGAAAATTCGCAAACTAATACCTTATTTTCCAACTACAGATGCATGTTACGCGTGCAGGCCTGTCGTGTCGGTCTCGTCGCGGTAACCGTCTCTCATGTGGGTCCGTGCAGCAACACGAGCGCCATACGCGAATCGTGTCCCGTCGATTGCAATAGCGCACCCAAGGATGGACCAGTCTGCGCCTCCGATGGCAATGTCTACAATTCAACGTGCGAAATGAAGCTGCTCACATGCGGACAGGGCGTCGTCAAGACGAGTCGCAAACATTGTCAGTCGACGCGTATGTGTCGCGAATCATGTTGGCGAGTTGCACGTCCGACATGTGGTTCGGATGGAAGATTGTATGCGAGTCCGTGCAAAATGCGTTCGTCCAATTGTGGAAAACACATATTTGAGGTGCCGCTGTCCTTTTGTATGCCGCAGGAGCGCAATGGCAATGTGGTCGAAAATTGTCCGAAAACGGAATCGTCACCGTCGCAGTACGTTTGCGGCAGTGATGGCAATATATACTCGTCGTTATGTGAGCTGAAGATGCTCAATTGTGGGTGAGTGAATGGGTTTTGAACTTTCTGGTAAATGGAGAATTTTCACTTAATAATTTTACACTGTCCGAAAAATCATTTCACCAAAATTTGTCTTTGTATTTGACCATATCGGTGCTTCCTACAAACACTAACACGTTTTAAATTTGTATGTGAAAATTTCCATACAAAATATAAATGTTTGAGTTTTCGTTAGAGCTATTGATATATTCATTACAATTCTTCTCTGTGTTAATTTGTTAACAATGCAAACAATTCTTGTCAGTTGATTTATCATAAAATTATTATTTCACGGACAATTCTTAAATAATTGTCTAAAATCACTTATTGTCCGGGAATCATTTAAATAATACTTCCTTCCCATTCAGAAAATTGTTCACCATTTTTTATTTCTTTCCCTGACAAATCTGTAACGAGAAATGTTTGTCGAAGGGAAAATCTGTTCACAAAAAATTTTCCAATTAGACAAGACATATCTTTTTTTCGATCGCATTTTAAAGTAATTTCAAAGTAGATTATTTATGGGAAAATTCATTAAAATCGATCGAGTGGTTCTACAGAAATAGGCTGATTAATCAAGTTTTTCTTAAATCCTTTATATCTTTTTAACGGAGCGTCGTAGATTGGTAAAAGTTGGAACAATTTTTTGGATTTTCAAAATCTACTTTTGAAAAAATAATTTCTTAAAACGTTCATATCTTCTAAGCGGAGAATCGTAGTGGGCACATTTTATAATGATTTCAAAGTAGATTATTTATTCGTGGTGTATATTACTCTATGGTAATGTACATTTTCCTTGCCATACGATTTCTCCTCAAATTATTCAACCAGTAAATAAATAATTGTCGGGAAGAAGTATTTCTGAAAACAATAATTCGCAGTACCAATTTTTAATTAGAAAATTGTTTACCGCAAACCATTTTCTGAATAACAAATTTTTCCTTAATAAATCTTCAACGTGAAATACTTCTTCCTTCCAACAAATGAACACTTTTCTTGCCATAAGATATTCCTCAAATAATTCATCCCCTGTCTCCACTAAACATATTTTTTACAAGATCATTTTTCCCCAATGAAAATTATTTACAAATCAATTTTAACCTACCTTTTTATAACCAGCCCCCAACGCAAAGCCATACAGAAGATCGGCATGGACAAGTGTAAAAATCGCATGAATCGCTGCAAACAGCTGCCGCCCTGCAAGGATTTTAATAATATCTTCGGTTCGATCTTCTCTTCGAAGCAGAATGATAAGCTGTGCGGCACCGATTCGAAGACCTACAATAATGAGTGCGAACTGGCGCATGCCACCTGTCTGTAAGTAGAAACCGTGCGGTTTTTGAAGGAAACAAAAAATAAAATTAAAAATAAATTAAAAATTAAAATTTAGAAATTAAAAAACAAACAAAAAAATACAAAATTGAATGTTCCAGCTATCATTCGAATTTCATATGAAAGCTGTTTAGAATTTGATGTCTCATTATAAAAAATTGTTTTCCAAATAAATGAAAATCTTTCAGTCAAAGTAAAGGAATTAAATTCATTTGATAAACAATAATTTGTTCTGAAACATCGAATTCAGCAACGTTTGTTTAAACATTTTCATATAAAATTCGATTGGAATTCGACCGAAAGCTAGAACATGTCAGTATATTTCTACTATCGATCGAGAATATACTAATAATTACAAATCAAATGAATACGATTTTTGCTGTTTTAGAATTCGATGAAATCAACGTATTAAAATCGTTAAATAAATGGAAGTGAATTTGAGAAAATTCTTACTTGAATTCGATTTTCAAATTTTTAATTAATTTTTAAAATTCAAATTCTAAATCATAAAGATTTAGAATTATTCAAGCATATTCCAAAGTTCAATCAAAATAATTTATTTTTTAATGTTTCAGAATTCAAATTTTCAATACAACATTTTTAGCAAATGAAATTCTAAATCATAAAAATTTAAAATTATTCAAGCATAGTCGACACCATTTACAAATGTTATTCAGAAATGATCAATTGAATTTCAAAAGACATCATTTAAAATTCAGAAATTCCATTTAAATTCAAAAGACATCACTTGAAATTCAGAAATTCCATTTGAAATTCAAAAGACATCACTTGAAATTCAGAAATTCCATTTGAAATTCAAAAGACATCAATTGAAATTCAGAAATTACATTTGAAATTCAAAAAACATCAATTGAAATACAGAAATTCCGTTTGAAATTCAAAAGACATCACTTGAAATTCAGAAATTTTGTTTGAAATTCAAAAGACATCAATGGAAATTCAGAAATTCCATTTGAAATTCAAAAGACACCACTTGAAATTCAGAAATTCCGTTTGAAATTCGAAAGACACCACTTTAAATTAAGAAATTTCATTTGAAATTTAAAAGACATCAATTGAAATTCAGATATTCCATTTGAAATTCAAAAGACATCACTTGAAATTCAAAACACATCAATTTAAATTCAGAAATTCCATTTGAAATTCAAAAGACATCACTTGAAATTCAGAAATTCCGTTTGAAATTCAAAAGACACAACTTGAAATTCAGAAATTTCAGTTGAAATTAAAAGTCATCACTTGAAATTCAGAAATTCCGTTTGAAATTCAAAAGACACCACTTGAAATTCAGAAATTCCATTTGAAATTCAAAAGACATCAACTGAAATTCATAAATTATCATTGGAATTTCATATGAAAATTTCTGAATTACCTTATTCCGCTTTCGATTTGAAGAGTTTTTAATAAATATATTCGGATCCGCTAATATTTTAAATAAATTTCACTTTATAGAACTGAATGACTGTTTTTTTCTTTGCTAATGACGGTTCTTTTTTGCAAAAACTTGTATTCTACATAAGAAATGAATAAATCTCTTGTCTAACTATATTCGAAATAAAGTTTTCAGAGTTATTAACCTTTTTCGTTTTTTCTTTTTCACAGCCGCGGCGTCAACCTCGCCCACATTGGCGCCTGCACCGATCTCAAGATGCCGCCCAAGGACTGCGGCGAACGCTGCACACGCAATGATCTCGAAAGTGGCCCCGTTTGCGGCTCCGACGGCAACACATTCCCCTCACTCTGCGAATTTCGACGACGCACCTGTCATCTACGTGTGGTGCCCGTCTCACTGACGAATTGTCTGCTTACCGCCGATTGTGAGTCGGACTGTGATGCACAGCCAGCCAGTTTTGTGTGCGGCTCCGACAATCGTTTCTACAAGTCGGAGTGTCACATGCGCAAAGAGAACTGCGGCAAACACATTTTTGTGGTGCCGCTGAAGCGTTGCCTGGCCGCTTTTCAGTTCAAGGGCTGCGCGAAGATATGTCCACGTGAATTTGAGCCGATCTGCGGCAGCGATGGAATGACCTATTCGAATGAGTGCTTCCTGGACATTGAGAATTGTCGCGCCAACAGCACGAATGCGGTCAACGTGCAGCATTATGGCGCGTGCGGACATCCAGAAATACCATCGACTAATTATTTATATTAATTAACTAATTAATTACTTACTATGCATAGTGTTTGATTTATGTATTTATTTATTATTATTATTTATATATTAATTTGTATATTTATTATTTTTATTATATATAGTGTAAATATATTTAATTGCGTTATTACACATACTATTTATATAAAACATTTGTGTTTTGAATGTAGGCGTAATGTGGGTTAATGCGAGGGGTAGGGCGTGGCGATGTTTAGGCGGAATCATCGAAAAGCTTGCTCAGCATTGCATTGATCTCGTGCGGACGGTATTTTACATATTTGTCGGGGTTCTTGCTGAATTGAACGGCCGCGTACCTAGGAAAAAATGTTTTGAATTTAATTATTTCGCATATTTTTTAAACTTATTGAGTATTTTTTAATTTATTTTAATATTTTTTAAATATTTTTCATTAAATTACCAAAAAATTAAAAATCAAAAAACATAAAATTTGCAAAAACTTACATCTCATAAAATCTGTTATATTTTGGTATAATATGCTCCACATTATCGCGCTTAATACCCTCGCGCAGTATAACATCGGGTATAGAAATGCCACGCTGATTCTTGCAGGCCTCTTCAAAGTCTTTATTAAATGTCTGAAAAATGAAAAAAACATAAATTCTATAAACTCACTAAAAACCTTCTCAAAAACAAACTAACCGAAAATCGTTCCTTCAAAACAGCACGATCCTTATCCTTGACCTTGCCTTGCACCGGTTTGGGCAAATCATCCAACGACGATATATTGCCTAATACTTTTGACCATGTTTTCTGATATGAAAACTTCAATTCCCTAATCATATCGAGGTAACTGCGTTCACATTCTGGCTCTGCCAAGGTAACCAAATCAATGAGGTTACTCTGTTGCAATGACTTCAATATATAGTGTATGTTGTTGAGACGAAAAAGATGTTTGGTGGCCTGATCGTTGTACTGTTCGCATTTGTTCATAATTGTTAAATTTATTTCGGCCAGTGCTTTTTCTAAAATATGCAACAAATTTGAATAATTTAACAATTTTATTTTAATTATTCCGTACTTATGTAAATGGCCAACAATGCTTTGTTCTTTTCTTCTGCCGTCAAAGATTTTTTCATTAGTATCGTTTCGAGTTGCGTTGAGTAGAGTACATCTTGATTTAAAATGCCACCAATAACATCAAAATGATCGTATAAATGTTCCAGAAACCATATAGTATTTGAGGTCAACTCATGTACTGTGGCATCTTTGGGCACATTGAAATAGCCTAGTGTGCTGGAGCTCATGCCGACTAAATTGGAGCTTGATTCACCTTTGACGACGTCCAGAAAGTGCTCCAGTGCTTTGGCGCCCTGTTTAAAAAATGAATTTGTCAGTTTTTATACAACTATAATTTATAATACTTTAATATTTTATAATATTCATTCATATTCTTAGTTATTCTTTAATAATCTTCAATAATCTTTAATATTCTCATTAATAATCTTCAATATTCTTCAATATTCTTTAATAATCTTTAATAATCTTTAAAAAATTTTAATAATCTTTAATAATATTTAATATTCTTCAATAATCATTAATATTCTTTGATATGTTCTTTAATATGTAATATTATTCAATAATCTTCAATATTTTTTAAATTTTTATATATTTTTTAATATTTTTTAATATTTTTTAATATTTTTTAATATTTTTTAATATTTTTTAATATTTTTTAATATTTTTTAATATTTTTTAATATTTTTTAATATTTTTTAATATTTTTTTAAATTTTTATATATTTTTTAATATTTTTTAATATTTTTTAATATTTTTTTAATATTTTTTAATATTTTTTAATATTTTTAATATTTTTAATATTTTTTAATATTTTTTAATATTTTTTAATATTTTTTAATATTTTTTAATATTTTTTAATATTTTTTAATATTTTTTAATATTTTTTAATATTTTTTAATATTTTTTAATATTTTTTAATATTTTTTAATATTTTTTAATATTTTTTAATATTTTTTAATATTTTTTAATATTTTTTAATATTTTTTAATATTTTTTAATATTTTTTAATATTTTTACATATTTTTAAATATTTTTTAATATTTTTTAATATTTTTTAATATTTTTTAATATTTTTTAATATTTTTTAATATTTTTTAATATTTTTTAATATTTTTTAATATTTTTTAATATTTTTTAATATTTTTTAATATTTTTAAATATTTTTTAATATTTTTTAATATTTTTTAATATTTTTTAATATTTTTTAATATTTTTTAATATTTTTTAATATTTTTTAATATTTTTTAATATTTTTTAATATTTTTTAATATTTTTTAATATTTTTTAATATTTTTTAATATTTTTTAATATTTTTTAATATTTTTTAATATTTTTTAATATTTTTTAATATTTTTTAATATTTTTTAATATTTTTTAATATTTTTTAATATTATTTAATGTTTTTTAATATTTTTTAATATTTTTTAATATATTTTTTTTATATTTTTTAATATTTTTAATATTTTTTTAATATTTTTTATATTCTTTTTAATATTTAAAAAAATGTTTTTTATTTTATTTATATCATTTCAACATTTTACTCACCGTCATATGCAATTTATTCAACACCTTCGCCAACTGCTCCTTCTGATGCACATCACAAATACGATCGATATCGGGCTGCAGCAAAATAACCCGCTTTAATGCTGAAAATATACCCAGTGCCGAGGTCCATTCCTTGCGCGATATGCAACGCATTATACGATTTGTAATGTTCTAAATGTATTAAAAAATAAAATTTTTATATACCGTGCATAAATTTTACTTTTTACTTAAAGTACCTCCGCATCTTTTACAACTAAATCAATCGAATTATAGGCAATTTTCGAAAAGACATCCGTATGTTTCGATGTTGGTATAATATCATTCATGAGCGCACGTTCCCACACCAGCAGACGTTGTAGTCCCAACAGCAGCAGCAAATATTTGTCGAGTTCCTGATCGCCATCTACATAATCATCAGAGGTCAAATGATCTGAATGTGAGGCGGCTTTTTTAATGGAGAACCCGGTCGATTGTTCAATGGTCTGGGTGGCACGCAAATATAATTTGTTGGCCTTTTTCTCAAAGCTTAAGAAATAATGAATAAATTTAAAAAACAGTAATTTGAATTTTTCAAATATAAAACATACATTTGCTGTAGTCTGGCTGAGGTGTTCTTCTTTGATTCCATTCTGCCGCTTTGGCGTGTTTTCTAAATTAATTTAAAATTAAAAATATTAAAAATTTAATCAGTCACACATGTTTCAACTGCTATTTTGATCATATTCAAATTTTATTTATATCGAAGTTGTTTATTGGTTTTTCAGTATTCGGGTTTTCAATAAAAAAATAAACATATTTCAATGGAATTCGCATAGTTCATGTGGAACGAATACAAAACAATTTTTGTTTTTAAATATTTCAATTTCAATCATATTTTTTTATTTAAAATAATCGTATTTTCATTCAATTCGCATTGTTCAAGAACTGTGGCACGAATTCAAAACGATTTTTGTTTTTAAATATTTGAATTTCGATCGTATTTGTTTTTTACTATTAGGGAATTCAATTTTATAATACAAAACATATGTATTTCAATAGAATTCGCTTCGTTCAAGTACTGTGGAACGTATTCAAAACGATTTGTATTGTCAAATATTATAATTTCGATCGTATTTGTTTTTTACTATTCCAAAATACGATATTTTAGTACAAAATAAACATATTTAAATCGAATTCGCATCGTTCAAGTAGTGTGGAATGTATTCAAAACTACTTTTGGTTTTTAAATATTTTAATTTCGATTGTATTTCTTTTTTGTTATTCCAGAACACTATTTTTCAATATAAAATCAATATATTTCAATTGAATTATTATGAAATATTATTAATATCCTGTGGAACGAATTCAAAACGATGTTTGTTTTCAAATATTTCAATTTCGATGGTATTTGTTTTTAAATAATTCGGAATTCAACTTTTTAATACAAAATAAACGTGTTTCAATGAAATTCGCATCGTTCAAGTACTGTGGAACGAAAATCAAAACTATTTTTGTTTTTAAATATTTCAACTTTTATCGTATTCGTTTTTTACACTTCCAGAATTATGTTCTTCAAAACAAAATAAACGTATTTCAATTAAATTCGTATCGATCAAATACTGTGGAACGAATTCAAAACGACTTTTTTCAAATATATGAATTTACATCACTGTTTACTCTTCAAGTATTTTATTTTTAAATACAAAATAAACATAATATGAATATAATTTCAATCGAATTCGCATCGTTCATGTACTGTGGAACGTATTAAAATCGACTTTTGTTTCAAATCCGTGAATTTCGATTGTATTTTTTTTTACTATTCCAAAATTTGATTTTTCAGTACAAAAGAAACATATTTCAATCGAATTCGCATCACTCAAGTACTGTGGAATGCATTCAAAACGAAAATAAAAACCACATTTTGAAAATCATATAAAATCGTATATTTAAATAAACTTAAATCTATTTATAAACCATGTTTTTTATGACATATATATTTCAAAATACAAAAATTAATCGGAAACCAGCCATAAATTGAAAAAAACAAAAACAATCATTGAATTAATTAACTCTAACAAACAGCATCATTTAACTCGCGCAGCAATTCCATTATTGTCTTGCAGTCCTCATCCGAGGTAAAACCCAATGCTTTAAGATCGGAATATTGAATGTCGAGAAATTTTTGAAAATCTATAGAGGCCTCTTCAAAACGATCCGCATACTGTTCGAGTCCAACATTTTTCAAAACCAAAAATACATTCAGCGCATGATTTAGATAGCTCGTATTTGATGAATCGCCATTCGGCGAGACAATTTGTTGATTTTGTGGTAGACATTTTGGTGATATTTGTTGCGTTTGTAATGATGGTGATGGTTGTTGCTGTTGTATTAAAGGATTTCTACTGTATAACGAAGGTTTTTTCGAAATGACATTTGGTTTTTTGAAATGCACCGCAAGCATCGGCGTACTGGGACTGCTCTTCTTGAGCGTATCATATATGGGTGACAGACCCGGCGATGAGATGTCCATGCGCATATTTGGCGTAAAGCAGCGTACGTTTATCTTGTTCACCGTCAGATGACGTTGTACTTCGCGTATGCGCTCCGGATCGGTGACCAATGTTGGTGTGCGATTGAAATTAAATTTGATTGCGCTTTCATGCGTCGGCGTTTGGCAATCAAATTCCATATTTTAGTTTTTTTGATTTCTTTTTTTTAAATTAAAATTTTTTTTATATTAAACTTTTTCTTTTTGTTTGAATAAATGCCACTCTATACTCTTGAGTGTTCGTTAAAGACTGCATTTAAACTGACAACATTTGGGTCCGTTATGGTTTCCAGTATTCTTTTTATATACATGAAACGGTTTTATATATCACGTATACTTAGAAGCGCTTCATGTAGAAAATACCCAGTAGAAAATACCGAAACATCGACTTTACATAAACATTTTAAAATTCAATTAAATTGAATTTGTTTTTTTTTTTGCTATATCAGAGTTCGATTTTTTAGTACAAAATAAATGTATTTTAATCGAAGTTGCATCCTTTATGTACTGTGGAACGAATTCAAAACGATTTTTGTTTTCAAATATTTCAATTGCTTTTTTTTAGCTATTCTAAAATTCGATTTTTTAATACAATATAAACGTATTTCAATTTAATTCGCATCTTGAGCGTATTCTGGAACGAATTCTAAATGAGTTTTGTTTTGAAATATTTGAATTGCTATCGTATTTGTTTTTTTTCTATTCTGAATTCGATTTTCCTATAGAATATAATATAATTCGCATCGTTTAAGTACTTTTGACTGAATTCAAAATTATTTTTCTTTTGAAATATTTGAATTACGATTGTATTTGTTTTTTGCTATTCCTGAATTCGATTTTTCAATTAAAAATGAATATATTTTAATGCAATTTTGAATTCTTTTAAGTACTGTGGAGATTCAGAACGATTTATGTTTTCATATATTTGGTTTTCGATTGTACATATTTGTTTTTCTTTGACAAAATTCGATTTTTTTGATCCAAATTTATGTATTTCAATTGAATTTGCATCAATCAATCGAATCGAAAATCGAATTCAATACGACTTCGTTAATAATTAAAATTTCGATTAATATGATTTTCAGAACATGTCCGAATATTCTTTTTTTTTATTGAATATTTTATTAAAGTTGTTTGAATACAAAAAATGAGTTTTTAAATTAATTCCAACCGTTTAATTTGACTTTGCATAATTTAAATTAATTTAGAATTAAAAAAATTGATTTAAAATAAAATTAAAACCGCTTATATTGACTTTAAAAGATTTTAATATATTTCAAAAATAATTTTTGATATTGAAAAATCACATTTAAAACGAATTTGAATTGCATGCTTTTTGACTTTTAAAAAATGCACAATTGTTAAAATGTCATCACTTTGGTCTAATAGCATTTCGTGTCGAAATATAGAAAGTGCTATAAATAAATAAGTATTTCCATACAAAAAATTTGGTTCATATTAAAAAAACAAATGCATGGAATTAGTTATTTTCAATTGGGTGGTATATAGTTTCTCTTTTATCAACTAATCATTAAATTTCCTACAGGTATAGAATGTATTAGTATTTCATAACGGTTTTAAAAGAGAGCGTATTTAAAATATGAACAGTGTGACAAATTGTTGAGAATTATTATGGATGGAAAATTACTCAGAGTTCGATACATAAATGGCATTCACAATGATTCAAGTTTCTAGAATCAAGTACCAAGCTTTATAGCATTTTAGTTAAAATAGAACTATTTATACTTTTCATATTTATAACAAATTCGACTTATTAATAGTGAATATTAAAAACTGTGTTTTTCGCACTCACCAGCGCTTCATTGCCCCAGCTGCCGCTCTTCTGATGATCCTTTAGATTTTGCAATGATCTGAAAACCACTTCGCTTCTTTCCGCCGCATAGATGGCTGTATATTCGCGACGTAAATTCTGTTCCAACCAGTGTGAAATCAAATTCAGCTCCTCACGTGTACCCTGCGAAAGTTGTTTAATCGATGTGTACTCATCACTGGACGAATCATCTTCAATATAGATGAGATCCAATAATTCGACAGGACGCAACGGTGAACTGTGTTTCTTAAGCAGCAGACGATAATGATTATTCAATGATTCACAACCGGTATTAAAGAGGCTGGTGACATTTTCCAATTCAACACTTTGTGAATTATTGTGCAAATAATATTCCATGGCGGCGCGTAGTTTAGCGAGTGCATCGAGAAAGGCGGCAATATTACCCTCTGCAGGTCCCTGATGTATCAGACTACAAACCTCTTGTGAGACATCGTAGTGCGACAGTACAACTTCCAGACATTCGAGTGTAGCATCGAGATCTAAAATGGCAGTACATTAAAAATATGTTACCCATATTCTAAAATCGTTTGTCACATACTTTGTTGCCTGCGCTGCAGTTGTTCAGTTTCATGATAGACGGGTAGTATTGTCTTTTCCAGCTTGCCGAGGCGTTGTTCGAAGATGGTCAAGATACCAGACATTTGTGTGGACAGCTCATGGTATTTATCGACGTTGCCCTTAAACTTGGCAAAAGTCGAAGATTCCTTTTGCGTTTGAAATACAATTTTACATGTTATATCGCTTTATTTTTATTATTTACAAACCTTTTCCAACTTTGTATATATTTCAGAGGCATTTTCCAAATTATTCATAGTCAATTATCCAAAGAAAAGCCAAACTACTCCCAATAATTATCTGCCCAAAACAATAATAAATAATCTGCAAATTTTTTGACATTTACAAAATATATTCACAATGGTTTTGTTTTCATTTTATTGTGAATAACTTTTTGATGAAAGTTCGAAGTCGATCTTTGACAGATTATCGAAATTCGATGTGGAATTTTTGAGCAACCGAATCAGAATCGATTAATAGCACCCAGCTAACGCCAGAATTCAAGTTACACTCAGGCTCTAGTATCTTGAATATAACTTGAGTGTTTTGATTTATTACAAATATATTTTAGAACAACATTGTTTTAAGTTTTTTCATTTTAAAAAGCAAGGCAACATTGTCAATCAAAAACAATTGTGACATACGTGTGTAACGTTTTTTCTAACACATTTTTTAAAGATTGCATTAAAAAGGTAATTAATAATCTCATACATTAATTACATTGCTGTTAATTGTATTTTCTGCTTGTCTTCTTGGTGTGAACGCGGTGGCGAGAATACTTAATATGCAGAGTTGGATACGCAATACCTCGTAGGAGTACAGCAGTTCTCATTCATAGATCTTGATTGAATCGCTGCACATAAACCAAATGATTAATTGAATTGAGCATTTGGTCTATCATGTGTCGGTCAGTCAATGTAGTCGACGTCGGCCGATAGATTGTCCTGATTTGTGTA